>JAJKFJ010020967.1:0-21048 GCA_027382625.1 Tetmemena sp. SeJ-2015
GGGAGGAAGGTGGGGGCAGATCTAGGGCGCTACGGCCAGATAAGAGCCCACGCTCTAGTCCCTGGAAAGTGAGAAATGAAGATAATGAATTATAATGTGATCGCTCAAATATATACAGCCTTGCAACAGTATTTGAATATTCATTTTCTAACCTTAAAGGTGAAGCTTCCGTGAACTCTTTATAATTAATATTTATAAATGAATAATGCTTGGCAAGTTATGTTTGCTAAGTCTTGTTTGCTGAGTCATGTTTGAGCACTAATGTTTTAGCACTCATGTTTGAGCACTTGTGTTTGAGCACTCATGTTTTAGCACTCGTGTTTTTGCACTCATGTTTTAGCACTCGTGTTTTGGACGAATGAATTAGACAATGATAAATGAGATTGATTAAATAATAAGTGATTAAACTTCAGACAATTTTCATCATTTAATCCTAATATTAGAATACTACTAGTATATTCTTGATAATTTCCATTTTTTAAAATAAAAATTAAACTGAGTTCCTCTTTATATCAATAAATTAAAATAATATTTTGCAATATATAATAACAACTCAGTGCAGATTTAATCCATCGAATGCACTCCAGACTATTCCTACTCTTCGTTTGTGGCATCAGGAGTTTTTCGCTTAGCTAAAATATTGGGTTCGACTGGAGCATAAACGAAAGAAATAAATTTGGACTCAATGATAAGCCTCCAAAATAATTAGGTTTACGGTTTAATGATGAGAGCAGATGAAACAAGTTAGAATCTTTATATTTCCTTGGCAATAAGTACTAGCTACTTTGGATTTTCAGGACAAGACTTGGTCTTCTTAAAGCTAGACAAAGATCTTATTCTGCAATGGATTTACAATCAACATGGACCGAGTTCTTATCCCACCGTTAATCTTATCTCCAATTAATTCACTCAAGATAAAATAGTTTTATTATTATTTCTCTAGATTTTTTCTCTATTAAGTTATAAGAATATGTTAAAGAATAGTCTATAACTTTTGGCAGCTTCTCAACATGAACATTGATGTTTCGACAAAGAAATTTAAATCATTCTTATTCTAGAAAGAAACTAATGGGTTTTTAATTTTACTAATAAATTTGTTTATTTTATAACTTGTAATGGGGACATCACTATTTTTATTAAACATATTTTAATGTAAAAATCAGTTTATTTTATAAAATTCATTACTTTGAAAAGGTCTTAATTTAAAATTTTAACCTTAAAACTATTTGAAATTAAATGAAATAAATTTATTGTGTAGTTTTCGAGCTAATCTTTAATCTTAAACTCCAAAATTTGATAATTAAGATATAGCTAAGGTGATTAAATAATTAAATGGTGATTCTTATTTCTATAGTACTGCATTTTAACAAATAGAAAATTTTAAATTATTTTTTTAAAAGAAATATTCGGTTTAAAAAATCTATCTAGGGAATGGCACTATACAGTAAGAATGCCTATTTTAGGTTGACTAGCCATCATCCCCATCAGGAGTTCTTATTATAATTAAATATGAACAATTTATTTATCATTTATTTATTATTTATTTTATATTTACCTGTCTATTAGTTAAAAACAAATTCAACATATTATTGAGAATTATAGAAGGTTTTTTTCATCCTAAACTAATTCTTACCCGTTATAATTTATTAATTTTTTTGAAATTAAAATTTTTTAAAAAATTTTGTTAAAAAAAACTTTTCAAATATACATTCTTTATAAAATAATGCCAAATTATCAGAGAAAAAAAACATTTAAAAGTAAAAATATATTGTTACTTCTTCTTTCACAATTTATTTTCCTTCAAGCTATTTTTTGTCACTGTATATTTATTCTCCTTATAATTTTTATGATGTAAACCATAAAATAAAGCAGTTATGGACTTAAATGAATTTATAGTTCTGGCTATAAATGAGAATTAGACTCTGTGGTACAGTGGAGTATATTATCAATCTAACTCTCAGGTAGCAATCCAGATTGGAGCCATTTCAAATAACACCTTACTTAAAAGTTATTATACTGCCGAGTCTTATTCCGATATGAACTTGATTGCTTAGTAAATTAGTGGAAATATAGTACTCATTGGAAGAGACTCCACCTCCAGTAAATTTATTCCTTTATTTCAAATATTTGCTTTAGAAAATCTCAGATTTGTCGAGTACAATTACTTTACAGGCTCTATCGCTAGAAAATAAATATTTTACAATTATTCAAAAATGTATTGTTAATTAATTTCATAAATTATTATGAAAACAAGACCATTCTTCAGAAACTTTTTCTTTTTTTATTTTTAACTCCTATACTATAAAATAAATAAGAATTCTTAATCTTTTATTTTAAGATTTTCAAGGAAAGAAACTTTTTAGATTCTTATTAGTTTTCTAATCAAAATTTTTATTAAATCCTGTTGCAAAATTAAAATGATAATTTATACTAATCCTATTTTTTATTTTTGTAATATTTTCTGAATAAAATTGTTAAATTTTTTATTTCTATGCTTTTACTTAAAAATAATAACTCAAAGAATAATATTTGAATTAATTTTTAAAAGATAAATTATAATTAGATTTTTAAAAGTTTATTGTTTAAATTGATTTGATGAATATAGTTTAAGCAAAAAGCATTAGCAGAGGAGGAGTTACTCTCTAATCACCTAAGTAATGTTATCTTTGAGCTTGGCTCTTTCTATTATTACATAGCCATTACATTTAACCTTAATAATTCTTATTATTTATTGATTTCAATCAAGTTATGATAAGAAAAATTAAAATTTATTTAGAGCAGTATTGAGTAAAACTTGAGCAAATTAAATGTCAAAAGATATGGGCCGATTTTAAATTTTACACAGTCAAGTTGTAATAAATTGTACCAAATTTTCATTATATATTATGATGACATTTACTTCTCTTAAAATTATTCTGAATGCAATTATAATTTATTCTTAGTTGTGATTAGCAACTCGTTTAAATATTTCTTATTACATTTTTTAATAGATTAACTCTTAACATTTAAGTATCAAAGTTTAAAGATAAAAATCTCGATAATTTAATCCCTTTAGAGATCGCCATAAAAATTTATATTACTTTAGGTCAATCTCCTTGCTAATTCTTAGTCCTTCTCTATTATTAAAAGTAAAAGTATTTATTGGCTTTTCATTTTTAAAATCTCCATTAAAGCAAATACTTAATATTGATATCTTAAAAAAATTAAATAATATTGAATAATTAAAACTAAAATAGAGAATAGTAAAGTAAAGAATACTTTTTATAATTGCTAATTATTAAACATGATTATTAATAAATGATTATAATACTAGGCTGGCTTCTGATTCTAAAAATGGTATGATAGTCTTGGGCTTAGAATTCTCTGGATATCTAACCGAAGCTACTAACAAACGAATCATAGTTTACAAAGCTAGCGACAAATTGGATTTTCCAAACTGGTCGTGTTCAAATACCTCAACTCTATCTCTCTCCTCATTATTCTCCAAACTCATTTAAAATTTAACTCAATTAAAATATTTATGAGTAAAGGTTTGATTATAATAGATGATTGCAATAACTGTTTTAGCTTCAACAGTCTCATTTTATTTTTTATTTTGTCCTGTCCTCATCCGATACGCCATTATATTCTCCAACATCTTAACTAACTTCTGCCTCCACAATATTCATAGTTTCAAACCCCTATTCACTTACACTCAACACAGATGCAAATCAGCTAATATATACTCTCAGAGATTGTTCATATTACTTTTAATTACAAAATGAATAGTAGAATAATTCATTTTCTTCGTAAGCTTATAATGAATATTTTTCAGCATTAATAGCAATTTTTTAATTAAAATATATTGAGAAAAGTTACTTCCAAAAAATTATTTATATAAATCATTACATATGTTGGTAAAGTTAATATTTAGAAATTACTCTAAATATACTTTTGTTGATAATTAAAAGGAATAATCTGATTAATGATAAAAAAAATGATTTATTCCTCCAAGAAATAGAAGAAGGAGTTTATCTATTTTTTTCTGACCTTCTAAAACGAAAGCGAGATGCGAGTTACCTATTCTAATAAACCCCGATGTTTTTACTTATTCTACTTCAAACTATGATTAATACGTGAACTACCCTATGCCCATATTTTCAGATATCTCTGGAAATTTCTATTCCTTTGTTAATATTCAAACGGCTTCAGGCACAGATAGCGTTGCAATACAATATAACAGCAACAATGGAACATTTTCTATTCTTCTTACTTAGGTTCTTAATTACACTGGAGATTTTTCTATTAAATTTCAGGTTTAGTATTTTTCATAGACAACATTTTTGTTAGAAATTCTTAATTAAATTTGCTAAACAGTGTATGAACTATTAAATTAAAAAATATTATACTTATTTAAGATATTAAAATTTTCAAGCATATAGCTTTGATTACCTTTTTATTTTAAATTAAAAGTAAGCTTGAGTCTGACCAGTAAACTTTCTATTAACTTTTTTTCTCAACAAGAATTAATGGATCATTTATTTTCACTCGTTAAACAGTCTTTTTTAATTAATTTTCTCACTTTAACTATAATGAGTCGAAATTAAGTATTTTAACTTTTCATATATCTCTTAGATTTTGAATAAAAGAAGAGAACATTGAATTTTTTTATAAGATTTTTATTTAAGTAAGAGTATAGTAACTTTGGTCTGCTATCTTTGCAAGTAATTCATGGTGCTTCCATTCTTATTTTTTCTTCATATTTTATTTGTAAATATGGTGACTTGGTAGCATTTAAACAATACTATTCCATAGGTAGGATACATTAAATTTGAAATAGTTTATTTTTTAAATATTAAAATTTGACACAAATTATTATGAGATAGAGTTTTATGTATAAAAATGGATGAATTAAGAATATGTGAATATATGGGTTTGACGCAAATATATACTTGAAAGATATGGTAATGGATGAATATGGAAACCTTTTGCTAGCTGGTTATGGCTTTAAGACTCCTTACGGAGAAACAGGAGCCACTAACAGTCAAGGCTTCATCTCTCTTTAGGATCAGAGAGGTAAGAGGATCTGGCACTTAAAAGTGAAGTTCATGCCCATCGACCAAACAGTAACTTGTGAATCTGTTCGATAATCTTCAGCAGAGAATAATTGAATATGCCACTGATGATGAAAATTTATGTAAGAAATGGGTTGTTTAAGTAAGGTGGCTCTTAAAATAAAGCATATGATTGGAACAAGTTACTATCAATCTATCATTTCAAAACTTCATTTAATTTCCCTCTTCCTAGGCCATGTTGGCCATAGCTCAGAGTGGAATACAATAGCTTACAGTCTTTTATCGATCATCTACAAGTTCTCTAAAATATATAGTTGGCCTCACATTTGATGAAACCTCAAACTTTATAATAGAGCTCTAATTAAAAGGAAAACAAGTTTAAATAATAAAACAAGAGTTTGAAATTAAACCAATTGTCAGTTAAAAATATTCTAATCACGAAGATATGGGACTTGTTTAAATTAAAATTAAAGTTTTTTCTTCAGCCATTTGAAAAGATACTCTCTTTTAGGGGTTATGATTTAAAAATCGCATCTTTCTTAAATCTCTATTTTTTCTATCTTACCAATTTAAAAACATAATATTTCAAAAAATTAGCAATCAAGGAGATATCATACCTTTTTATAATAGTACAAAAGGTAATTAGACGACATCATCTAAAAAGCATTCAATCGTTGCTTACGCATAAATCATAATTTAGAATTGTTTATTTCTTATTGAGAACTATATTAGTAAATTAAAAATCTACGACCCATGAAGTGGCAGCAAAGCCACCTTGCCTTGGGTTAGGGAGGTTTTTCGGCACTTTCTTAATGACCTGCTCTTTGAGTTTATTCGCCTCGAGGTGATCCAGTTTAAAAATCCATCGGTGAATAATTGAGAGTGCGTGGATTATGGCGAGTACCGAAGCCTTGACAGAAAATACTACTCCTCAAGTTGGATTTCCTGACCATGATCCCCTCCCTTTGCATAGTAGAGCCCTCAAGGAGTTATTATAGCTGTTAAAATCGGCAAGAGAACTCGGGAGGGAGATGTAATGGTACTATTTGATACTGGTTTGGCGTCTCTAACGGAGATAGTATTTCTTGGTAAACGACTCGCATTATTCTGGATTATGCCTCCTGAAGGTGTCCCTTAACACCATGGAGTGTCCATTACATACCAGGCAGGATGACAAAATAGTCCTTTTTTAGCATTTAAGACCATCCAACAATAACATATGTTTTTTGGGCATATCATTTGTCTAGTTAGAGTCAAGGTACTCAGAAAAATTACTTCAGGAGTGATAGTATAATTAACTCCACCAGATTCTTATTTCTTGATAGCTTGCCACAAAAATATCGGTTTATAAGTAATCCCTGATGTGGTTACACTAATTTATTCTTGTTTATTTATACCTTTACGTTTTTTCTAATTTTTTAATTTAAATTGAATTTATCTAATGTTTTAAAGCTAGGCTAATATTCGACCTAAAGATTTATTTATATTTAGAGTAAAGGTATATATTGAGTGTTGCTGAAATCTATTTATATTGTTGATAAATTTGAAGAATTTAAGTTGAATCTCAATTATATAATTGCTGATATGAATTAGTAAACAAAACAGTGTTACTCATACAATCTCTAATTTTGCTTTTAAATTCTTTGACAAGAATCAACGTTCAACACTAATTTCTGTTTATAGGAAGTAACTTACGCTGCATCTTGATCAAATGTCTTCGCTAAGGGTAATTCGAGGCGATGTTATCTATTGGAAGGCAGAACTTCCAACTCTGCTTGAATTTTCATTTCCTAAAGGTGCTATGGTGACACAAGAATAACACTGGAGGACTTGGGTCAATACCACTGCTGAGGTTACTCACCCTCACTAATCTTAATTAAGGGAAAGCTTACTTATACAAGTTTACATTCTTCTTTTTTTTACTAACTATAGTCAAACCTAGAATTTAAATATCAAACCTCATTAAATTGAACTAAAATGCAATTCCTCATAAAACTATATCAACTGTCAGCTCTGGTCAAAAGAATAGGAAGTTTTATATGATTACTAATGTCAAAAATAAACCATATTGCTATAAATGATACTCAACTCAAGGTAAATAAACTTCTTCACTTCTTGTGGGCAACCTTCAAGGCTAACTCAGATAGACTACAACATAGTAAGTTAAATAAACGAAATATTACCTGAATCTATCTTTAAACTTCTGCCAAAAAGTGGCAGTTTGCAATTATACTTCTACAATATTTTCAGGAAATTGTTTTTTAAGAAAAAAAGAAACATTTTAAGACTTCCATAAACCTTTTGCTGTCGAAAAATTATAATTATTTCCGGCGGAATTAATTTCAACACGACAAAAACAATTTTAATTTTAAAAGATTTATATAGTAAGACGTCTGACATTTTATAACTCTATATATTGATTTTTTCAATGTTATTATATTAGGAAGTTAAAAATCCTCTTATTCTCTAAAAATTAAATTTGAAATATGAGTTAAGATCAACCAACTCTGAGTCTTCCTGTCGAGTAAATAATTTTTTGTATAGATTTTCTAATTGTTAGAAATAAGATATTGGGTTTAGTCGTTGGAGGAGGAATGGATAATTTAAAACAATACCAATAATTTAAGGTAGTCTGTCGCATTCAATATCCTCAGCCGATCTACTGCGAGGATAGTTATTATTTAACACAGTTATTTTAAGCCGTTATTTTGGCAAATGTGAAACCGCTATAGTTCTCATATTATAAATTGTCTCTCCTATTTTTAAATCTTTGTACTAAAGATCCAAGCACCAATTACCAAAGCGAAGTCTGAAATTAACTCATATTTTTTTCTCTCTTCAAATATTTATCTATTTAACATCATTAGGGTCAAAATAAGAGATTATTAAATCGCTTTAACAAAATTCTAAATATATTGAAGTAATTTCATATTTAATTTTAATTAAATCTATTTACAATGTTAAGAAATACTATTTTACTATTATCTTTATATCTTACTATAAGTATTACAACTACTAGAACTCCAATTCATTTAGTAGTGCCAATAGAGTTTTCACAGATGATTCAACAGACTCTTTCTTCTATTATAGAATATAGGGATCTAGTAAATATGTCTTACTCAAAGGAGTTCTAGGGTAGATACATTTGTTATTCATCCTAGAATACAATTGTGAGGAAAATTTTTATAGAACTCAGAAAATAATATAGAACTCAGAAAACAAATAAATAGAGAGAATTTTAGATTATCCAAACCATTTTTTGGTAATATACAAATAATTCTATATATAAGAAGTTCGTCATTGTTTTTGCATTTAATGATATGAATGAGTTTAAAGAAGAGTTTAAAAATATCATAGAGGTTTTAATGCAAATTTTTTTATTGCCTTCATAATTAATATTTTAGTACTGAATTTATAGGATAATTAATTTTTAAATTAAAACGGCTTAAATTAATGGCAGTAGAACATTCCTTATTCAAATAATTATTATTTGACACAGTTTTCAGTTATAAGAACTAATATTTTCTACAATTTTTGTAAATGAGATATGAAAAAATATGAGCGAGCAAACCATGTCTAGTTCTGAGCAGAAGATAGCCTAATAAAGTAAAGGTAGAGTGACTGATATAAATAAATAGCATTTGTTTAACATTAATTCAAGTGTTATAAACTAATAGATAATATATTCAAAATTCAAAGGCGGTGGATAAGTTAGATATTTTTATTTTGCTAAAAAAATTTAAATTATATTCATATGAATAATTATGCTATTTAAAAAATATTTGCCAAAATTATTTTAATTTTTCACTTAAGCTCTCTGGATTGATTTTTTGTGTGTTTGAATTAATTGATATGTGGTTTAGACATATTAATGTTTTTCACTTAGTGGTAGTTGTGGACGTGGTGGTCAGTGGTAACTGTTAGGTTTTGATAAAATTATTCTGAAGTTGGAATCTAATTCCTCACACTATCTTTAAAATAATAACAGAATGATTATTATCTGGTCTCTCATTTTAGAAATTAGCTTTCAGTTTTTTACATCATCGGTTAATAAAATATCAGAGATTTCAAACAATTTATCATAAATCAATAAAAAAGGAACTAATCAGATATTGACCAGTAAGAATTAATAAATAAACAAAAATATATTATATAGGTTTAAAAGGATCTTTGAATGCAATTCCAAATCTGAGCATAAATAATCGTTACAAGCGGAATATCAATAGAGGATTTAATTTTAATATTTTAATCTCAACAAATTTATCAATGCTACCCTTTAATATTATTAGAAATAAAAGTACTTCTTCATGACTGTATAACCTATCCTCTATCTTTATAGCGACAGATTTTTTTATTTGTTTATTTTAGCTTATTAAAAAAAGAAAATTATTTTTAGAACATAAAACATTCGCAATGTCCTCTTTCAATAAGTTCTATCTACTGGAGAAATTAATAAAGAAGCAAAGTTGCTAGATGTGAATACTGGTGATGGGGCTTCCTGTATTCCTCAGCTTTACTCAACTGATAAATTACTGGTTCCAGCTATCTCTTCTAGTTCTGGAAACTTCTTAATTGTTTATTCTTTGCGCAAAGCTGACCTTACTGTTATCAAGGCCATCAAGATCTCTTTCACATCCTCATACACAATAAATACTGCTACTCTAACCTCAGATGCTGACTAAAATATTTATATCACTGCTGGCTATTCTCAGCTATTCTTTGCTAAGTTAGACTCATCATACAACATTAAATATTGCCAATATTAAATTAAAGCACCCGCTATTATTTAATATTTCTTATTTTATATTCAATATTTTTATAATAAGAACACTTTAAATTTGTTGTATTCTAGCTAGTGTCATTTAGAAATTTATAATTGAAATAAATACTTATAATTCCTTACTCAACTATAATCCTTAAAATTGCTTGGTTGATTTTTCATTATGTATTTCAATCTTTGTAATAGAAGATCATTTATTAATAAATTTAAAAAGCCTCTACTTTAAAATTTTAAATGCAATCGATAGTTATTTCCATAATTGCATTTTTATTAAGTATTAATTTGTTTGTTATTTAAGAATATCGAAGAGTGTGGACAGGCACAGGTGGTTCAAGCTTTAGAGCATCAGCTTTAAGGAGTATTTTCTACACTTGCTCTGCTTCTTCCACATCAGCTTGTGCATCCTCAGAAGTGTATTCTGTTTTAACGGGAAATCTTTATATTACAGGCAAAACTAGCAATGGTTTTATGATTTTCAGGGGAACCTAAGGAGATAGCTGCTTTGACATACCAGATATAAGTCTATCAAATACTACTTGGCTGCCTACATTCTCTGCCATAGCGGCTCCTAACGTTGTAGTTTCAACAATTGCAGACATCAGTGTTGACTTGGAATTGAAAAACACTGATAACTTTCCAATGATTTATGAAGTCTACAACTATCTAACTGGAAATGCAGCTTATTCAACTCCTGCAGATAAGTGGAACTGGGCTGAGGTTGAACTCACTGGCTTTTACAAAAGATACCCACTCTCTGATTACATGTGCTAATTTACCAAAAATTGATTTACTAAGCATTTGAATTTAACAAATAAATAATGTTTATAATATAGAAATAAAGAAATCAAATATCATTATATCTAGTTATATAATAATTTAAAAAATTTATGGGATGAAATTCTGGCTTTGCTAGAACCCTCACTATCCTTCCTTTTTCGACCACCCAAAAAATATAAAAGGATTAATTTCTAAGAAAAAATGGAATATATTTAAAACTTCATGGCGGTCAATTTCTTTGCCTATAAATGATTCTTTTCTATCTCTTTTGGGGTAATTAATTTCGAAGAAATAATTAATTCTTTAAGACTCATGAATACTAAAATTATGCCATATTATAAAATCAAATAAGTGAATTGGATCGTGGGTTGTAGAAATAAGATCAAAACCCAATTCTTAATAATCTATGTGAGCAAGAGCCTAATGATTAAAGATCTTTAATTGGCTGATTCTGATTAACTCTGATATTGATTGGTGTTTAATATATAATTTAGAGATATAATTAAAACTCTAATGTTTAATTGGATTTCGCTTTAGAGATCAGTGATTAACCAATTTGGTGCAATAATTTAATTAAAACCTAATCTTTTCCTATTTAATATCTAAAAATTATCACCCCTTACTTTTTTCTTGAAGCCAGAGAATATATTGGTAGATGATCATTTTTGCAAATAAATTAAGCTTAATCTTATTTCTACAACCCACGATCCAATTCACTTATTTGATTTTATATTTTGCATTATAAGTTAGTAATTAGTAATGTGTGGTATGGTAGCCAGATTAAAGTAATTTAAAGATGGCTCAACTATCAGAGAATATAATTATAAAGCAAGTACCTCAGACATCATTTACATTCAAGGAACTCTGAAAATAATATTTTTAGAATATGACATTTACTAAATTTATAAAAAGGAACATAATATAACTGCCAGGGCAGACCCATAACATCTACTCTATATAATCCAAACAGCTTAACTTAAAGTCTCACATCCGCTATGAGCCTAAACTATTAAACTTTTAACCCTAATTCAATTCAACTTAACAGAGGATAGTACACCAATATTTACACAGTTTCATAATTTAGAGTTCGCTATGCTGACTATAATCAAAATTAATTTACCTAAATTTGCAATTTAATTATGTATATTTAATTATAAGTCGCTGGAACTTAATACTACTATGATCATTCTTTACAAATTAGATATTTCCCTAATTACAATCTTTCTTCATCCCAAACAAGTGTTTATATTAACCAATTTTATAAGATCAATTTCTGAAGTTAAGCAAATTAATTTAGTCCAACAGTCTTATAAATTAATCTAAAATTTAAATAAGTATTGTATTTATTTCCTTCTCATCAAATTTTCTAAATTAAATTTGAAGAAAAAAAGATGATAATCATATAATTCTTTCCTACACTTATATGTTCTTGAATAGATTTTCAAGAATAATGTATCCTAGTGTGCTTAAAGTCCATTTCCAGCTGGTTTATTACAGACTAGTGGCTACAAAGTCGTAGTTTAGAATATAGGTAAGCCTTAATTTTAAATTCACGAGACGAAACTAAATAATTAATCTATATTATAGCTTAAAACACGTCCGAGCTGTCCATTTATTTGACCGGATATATGAGTAAAGATAACAATTTCGCAGCGGCTACTGAAGCTGATAGTGATGACGCATTTATAATGAAAGTATCGCAAACGAATCAAGTGCTCTGGATGAATCAAGTCAATTTTCAATAAGGAAAGAATGAAACTGGCCTTGGATTAGCAGTTGCTAAAGGATTTGTTTATTGTAGCTTCAATCAAACTGACCAGACCTACTCTAGTAACATCGTAGTCATTATGAAATTTACTTGGAATGAAGGGAAGCTTGTTTGGTCTAAGAGTATCAAAGAGAGGAACCTGATTGATGGGAAATAGATATTCCTAGTAAACTTGTATGACCTAGTTGCCTTTCCAAGGAATGATTCTTTAATTATGGCTTCAGTTCTCTACAGTTGGAATTCAAATGCAGGCTAAATCCCTGGTAATATAATGATGTACGATAATGGAACTGAGCTCTCAACACTATATGACTACTAGTATAAGAGTGTTGGTAATATGTAAAGCTAAACCAACGCTGGTTAAGTGTTCTTTGATTAAGAAGATGATGTAGTGTATCTAAGTGCATTGCTAAATATCACTGCCTCATACTATCAAGATATCCTAGTCCAAGCAATTTACATAAATAATGGCTCTTAGATCTGGAATTTTACTACAAGTACTCCCAAAGAATGCAGAGTTAACTAACTCTAACCAGCTTTAATTGTCAACAATATGACTAAAAACTTATATGTAGGTGTGCAATAAATGACTGCAAGTATTTTCATTGCCACTCTCAATAAGGATACGGGAGCATACAAGAAAATTGTACTTTTAAAAACCTCCTACATTACATTTTATCATAATCTAGATTTTGCAACTGATCATCGAACAGGGAACTTGATTGTGATGGGCTAAAGCGATAATTTGTTTGAAATGACCCATCTCACTCAAGATTTAGCACTTGTAAGTGGACCAATAAATCTCTATAAAGCTTACACTCCTATGGCAAGAGTAGTAGGACGCTATGCAGCGTAAGCATATCAGTTTACTTATATATCCTATAACGCTTACTAATTCTCTACTTCCTTATCCAGCTCTTAAGTCGTAATACAAAAGAAATCACTTTACCCTTTTGAAAATTACAAATACGAATGCAAAGATTTCACTGCTTACACAAACTATTATTCTGTCATAAGTTCTTATACTCTCAAATAATTATGTAGCTCTTTATATATTTAATTTAAATAAATATATTTTAACTCCCTCTTCAGTATCAGTTCCCTCCACCGTTATATTCTTTACTATTTTTATAGTTTATTCGATTTAGTAGATGATAATAACCAAATAAGGTTTTTGTATACATTAATAATCTTTTTATACATTTAATCTTTGTGTTTCTGACATTTAAAAAAGTATTTTTAAACTTTAAATTAATTTTAACTCTAACCAATTTATTTAATTTCCTTTAGGATTTTGTGATTAATTGCTAGCAGTTTTATGCTATAATTTGAATGAAATTTAGATTATTTTTATAATAAATCAGTAACGAACAATCTATCAAATTAAACCTATTTAATACAAGATTTGAAGAATATGTCAGAGAATTTTATGGGAAATTGAATTAATTCATAAATTAAATCAAAATGGAAGAAATAGGAGACAGTTAAAGTATGTCAAATTTAAATAATTATTACCATTATATAAACCATGAAATTTTAAGAATTTTATATCATTGCATATTTTGTGGAGAAGCTCTAGATCTAGAGTTATAAGCAACACAAGTTTAATAAAAACCAAATATTGTGATGACCTTAAACTTTGCATTTCAAATCTCGCTTCTGAAAGTTGATTTAAAAAATACTCATATAAATTTGAGATAAGCTATCAAACAAGTTGCTGATCAGGGTGTGAAATTAACCTTTTAAACTGCCAGGAATTTGTTACTCTTCATATATTATTTTAATCTATCACCTATTTCTAAACTATAATCAAAGTCTTGGATTCTCTCCTGATTTTTAGGCAAGAGTCCGAATGCTTAACCAGTTATATGTTCCCATCAAATTTATATTATATTTACATTTATATACAATTTTAAAATGGTAAAAAAATGTTTTTGTTTTAATCTTATCATTTGATTAAAAAATATCTATAGCTTTAAATTATGTTTAAAATGAACTTTATTAATGTGAAATTCACAAGTGACAAATATAATAGTGTCTTTGTCTCGGGCAGCAAAAATACGCAATATTGTTATGATCAGTCTGGACCAGTGTCCGCCTAAACTTATTTCCCAAATCCGATTGAAGTCACTAAAGGCCATTCTGCTTATTATTATCTCAAAAGTATTGTCAATAAAATAGGAATTAATAATTAATTCTAATTAAGAATCCCAATTGGGATTAAAAAAACGCATGAATACCTAGAGAAACCGATATCTGAAGAAGTATCCAGCCATGGACATCACATACAGGTAGTGACTGACCCCTCCCATATATTGGATGAGAGAATCCGAGTGAGATTAAACATACTGACACCTCAGTAGACAATCGCTCTTAGTACATCTGAGCTATAGGTCTCGCACAAGGCATCAAATATCCTAGCAGGTGCTGAATGGCATTGCATGAGGGAACTGCACCTGGCTTATTCTACTTGAATAGAAGAATCCATATTATCATATAACACCTTTAAGTGATACGAATGGTAGAAACGCAAGATATCTTAGACTCATTTGAGAGAAAAAAAACCACTCTCACCGTCCACCATTAGGAGCTGCATTTGTGAGTACCTAGTAAAATTCTCTTACACCTCCTTGTCAGATCCATTAGAGAATTTCTTCTGCAACTGTTTCTCCTTATCGGGTCCTATCTCCTCCAATAGAAGTAACTAATGATCTAGGCGCACCAACCTACTGTTTGAGAAATAATAATTTTATCGCACGGGAACTATAATCCACATACCCTTTATTTAAAACATACCTACAAACTAAAGATGGATTATTAAATTAGATCACCTCGAGGGAGAGAGAAGAAACGAGCAATGGAGATGAGTAATTGCCGGTATATCTCCAGTCCTTTCTTCAAGATTATTTTGGTACCATTTCACTGTTCCAAGATTTTAACTACAAAAGTAATTAGTTATATTTAAAAATATGGAGGCTAAATATTAGCTAATATTGAGTTTCAAAAATGAAGAAGAGAATCTTTTGCATAACATAAATATAAACTCAATCCCCAAGAAAATTTAGACAAATGTGAAAATGAAACGAGAGCTTAAAATTAATTTGGGATCTGAAAAATGATTGGTCTCTCAAATTAACATTTTTAAATTTCATCATTTCATTAGTTTACCATCAATTTTAATTTTCTTAGTATATTTTGTCGAGAGTGGAAAAAAACAGAGTTTAAGAGATTATGTATGTTTGCAAAAAGTAGGAAGGGTTAAATAATCCTGAATCCGTGTCTTTCCTCTCTTATTTGAACCTCCAAAGATAATTAGAGAATAATTTAAAGGATAAAATACCAGAAAACATATGAACTCCATCGAGAAGAAAAATATAATTACTTATGTATTATTATCATTCTCTTAAAAAATAAAAATAATTTTATTTAATTAAAAAGTTCTTATTTTAAAGTAACGATCCCTCAACTCAGAGTTGCTAAGGAGATAATATGACATTTTCCCCAGGATACATAGTAGATGAGACATTCCAGTACAATTTTGTAAAGAGTACTTACTTGACTAAATAAGTAACAACTGCTCCTTACAGTATTAAAATAGACGCTACTGGCACACCTCCATACCCTGGCGTGAGATGGGTCGCAGTTTTAATGACTGTAAATTCTTAGAACGATTACTCTTACTTGCCAATTTATATCTGGCCCCAAGTAAAGCCAAATCTAACGATAGATACTCCTGATCCCTAATGCCCTGATAATGATTCGTAGTTCCCTAAAGTTATTGGCAACGATAAATACACATAAGATATTTTATTCTACTCAGGGGATATTGATCAATCTAATGGGAATGTGGTTATGTGTGGATATAGTTTTAGCGAAAATTATATGGTTATTGATTACTTCAAATTTAATATATTTTTATTTAAAATTAGATTTTAATTTTTTAAACCTTTTATAATCTTATAAAAAGCTCATCTATTCACATATTCTCAAATATATCAGGATAAATTTTTAATTTTTGTTATTGTTATTTTTTAGAGAATTATGTTTAAATTTTAATTTCATAATTAATTTTTTTGATTATTCTTCTGTTTAATCTTTTGAAATATACTAAAAAAAGATTAGGAAAAATTTGTTGTTTCTTAATCTACCAACGATAAATTGAAGTTGAATTGTTAAAGCCAAATAATTTTAAGAAAGAGTTTTCCCATAAAAAAAGGGGAAATGGGAATTCTAATTAATACCAAAATAATCAATTATATCATAATGATGGTATATTTAATAGAACTAAATTTAAAGCAAAACCGCGAATTAATGAAAATAAAATTAGAAATGACCTATACATAAAAAGTGATATGATGTTATACTGTTAAAATTAGCGAGTTATTAATCTAATCAGAGGTGTATGTAGATCTTCGTAAATAAGTCATCTGTAAGCTTTAAAATATGAATTTTCTACTACTATAAATATTTAGCTAATGAGTAGGTTTATAGGCTCTTTATATTGTAGTCAGATTGAGATCTTCTTTTTATGAGTCTCAAGCACTTTCAAGAGTGCCAAATTTTTAAAAAGATAGCCAGCTTCAATTTTAGAGAATGTATTTATTGAAGATGAATCTCTGTTGATTGGGAGGAACAACTATCATTTTTTGAGATTTTTTTACTATAGAGATTCCAGAATAGCTTTTACTCTTGTTCAAAGTAATTTTTATAAGAAGTGTTTAATGCTTGTTGCAGAAGTGTAATAATTTAATTGCATCTTCGAGTATATATACTCGTGTAAAAGGAAATCTTGGATGAGTTAGTTGAGATGCTGTAGCCTTTCACCACTCTTGCAATATCACCGAAGGGAAAATCGTTAGCTTAAGTTGACAGAGCAATTGTTATTTAGCAGAGAGTACTTAAAAGTCAACGACCAGGCAAGGCAGTTTGGACATTGGATCTATTGTAAATTGTAAGATTATCCATGAGATAAACTCCTCAAAACTTTAACCACTAAGTGAGCTCAGGGAGGAATTCAAGGAAGTTTCCGAGGTTATTGCGGGCCAAATAGAGTCTTAGGAGTGCAGGAGGCTGTCAATCTCGCTGATTGCACAAATGACGGTTTCGTTTTGGAGATTTGAATCTTCATTCTTTTCTTGAGCCAGCTAAGCTTGGGAGACTTCTAAACGGAAAATGTAGACTCGTCATTGCAGAGAAGAAAGTGACTCTAGTAGATCTTTCGAGTTGAATGCTTAGAGAAATTCTGTTGCCATTCCAAAGCCTCCATCTCCTCTCCTCCTTGCGTTGATATGCATATTCGCAATACCCCACCCTATTACATCTATAAAATTATCGAAGCCCGATGGCTGAAAGAAGCGTTATCCCATAGTGGCTGTGGTATTGACAGTGCTCCTCCAAGTTCAGAATTACTGTTCACTTTAGGAACTTGATGGATCTTATTCCTTGATGCGTTTCCGGAGGCAGAAACGTTCTTCTTCCTCACTTGCTCTAGATGACCATAGCCGTGCAAATATCTTGTGCCAGTAGAGCTATCATAATAACGGTACCTGTCAGAGTCCAAAAAATATGATACCTCAGTTAGGTCTGCCATTATTCTTAAGCTAGGTGAGAGATCCAAATCTTGAATAGACTCGCAAAATTGCTGTTCGTAAGATATTATCTCTCTCAAACTTATTTGTGTGGACGTGCTATCTTGATAGCTTTTTAACTTTAGCTACTCGAACCTACTCTCCAAGAAGGGTTTGAGGTTTAGTTCTCGCATAATCGTAGCTCCTTTGGAGAATCCATTAGGATTGAGAATTGATTAAAAAAATTTACTTTCACCCTTATTAATGACAATTGCCTCCTATTAGAGATATCCTTCTACTTAATGAGCATATAATCGTTAGTAAAGACATTTAAATTAAAATAAAATAGCTTAAATTAAATGCTATATAGCAAGAATCATAGAATAATAACCTAATATTTTGCTTTTTCTGAAGAAATATCAACTATTTTCCTTGAAATTTTAGGTATAATATTTATTGCTAATATAAAATAAGTTAATGAATTACGATAACAGTCAAAGAAACGCTTGGATTATTGCATTTGATTAGAATGGAGTGATAGGGTGGGCTATGGCTGGAGCTTCAGTAAATAAGACAAATTCAGTTAATGAGGGAGCTGTTTATACTTCATGCGCATTTGGAGCTAATCAAACTGGAGTTTGGGCAACCGTATATTCAATAGGCGATACTTATCTCTATGGTCTCGTGAAGCATGAATATGTCACTGGAAAGGTTCTCTACATCACTCAAATACAGGGATTGTTTGATAAAACATATTCCTCTTTTAATTTCTTCAGGATAGACTAATCAAGAAATCACTTGTACTTCACAGCCAAGAGAGAGGATCTTAGGGCCGAAACTGACTTATTATGGAATAATTACATAGTCAAGATTGATGTAAGCGATATTTACCCTAGATAGTTTAAAATAATAAATTTAAAGTTAACTCTGGTTTTATTAGTTTTATATTATATTTAAAAATGGCTCAAATCTTATATTTACATGAAAATTAATTAGAAAGATTTTCACAGTGTCCTCTCATATTACCTCTCACTTCTATAGTAGGGCCCATAAAGAATAATGATTGTGGTTAAAATCGCCAAGGGAACTCAGGGGAGAATTAAGGAGATTCTGTTTGGTTTTGAATTGGCGTCTTTTCGGTCTAGTATTTCAGGCGAGACCACAGGATTATTCTGCACTATTTCTTCTGAAGGCTTCACACAGTGGAGTGTTCTTGACTCCTAAGTTATTATTCCAAAATCAAAACCGAACAACAAGAACAGAAGTTTTTTGGCTTAGCGTTTTCCAGTCTAATTCAGAGCTGGTTGATGAGTGCATTTACGTTTTAACTTAATGTCGGCGATTCGTGACCAGGGCGATTTGACTCAAGTCTCTTTATATCCTTTCGGAGTTGCTCCTTAATTTGGTTTAGAATAAATTTTAACAAATGATAGCAGTACTATATGTGGGCAACTTATCCAGAAGTAAATGCTTCTTGTGGAGTAGAATCAATTGTCATTTCTCAAACTGATGACTACCTTTTTTCACTATAGTATAGGATTCAATTAATATCTGTGATTAATAAATTAATAAATCAGGAGTTGCTACTGCAGAATAAATCATAGAATCACCTCCAGATCTGCACCTTGTTCGATATTTTATCAAAAATTAATTTGAGTTTCTTCTATAATCATCTCAACAGCACCTCTCTGCAGTGAGATATGTTGCGTGTATACATCTTTTAAGTATTTATTCTTTATGTTAACTTGCGCCACCTATAAATCTGAGATAATTATTCTGTCGCAATAGTTGCAAGAATTTAAAATTCTTAATTATTGTTGCTGAATAGAATATTTATTATTTAAATCTGTGACGCCTCAACTGGCACTGATTTGTTCCATTTTAATTTAATATATAAATTTATTATATTCTTAATAAATTCTCGTTTATAATGAATTCCGGAACAACTTCATATTATTAATTGTTTTTGACATTTATTTTCTTAATAAAAATAGATTTTGATAATAAATACTCTTTATAGGTTTTAATTATTTTTGTAATACGAGAGTACCTTAGGGTTGTTTAAAAAAACAACAGGAGCCTTCATAGCGATGAAATCATTTAGAATAATTTACATAAGCAAATTAGAGCTAAATTTTCATTGTTTATTTATGGAAAATTATGTATTTTTTTGGGTAAAGTGGGTTTCCCATTTCCCGAAGGTTTGGTTTGTTTTCTGTTTTCCCCTCTCACCTTTTTAAGCCCGTCGAATAATTTTTTATTTTTGGGGCAAATGATATTTTTAGTCATAATTGAAATTTTTCATAAAAAATCTTCATTTTATATTTTTTCTTTCGTGGTAAATTTGTTGATAAAAAAAAAATAGTAAAAATTAGAATTGAATGTTAAAAAATTTTTCCCGCCAATTTAATTCAATCAATTAATTAATTTAAAAATATATATACCCGAATTTTAACATTCAATTTAATCAATCATTATATGTCCATATGTGACTTGGACTCTTTAATCGTATGCAAGTTACTACCCCCTTTTAAAACTTTAATTATCGACTATTTAAAATTTCATCATTACATTGCATTACAAATTACATATGTTAAATTATCTACTCTCAAATCACTACCCATTTTTCACTCAAAATTTTCCCCTCAACTTTTTCCTTCATTTTTTCATTTCCCTTCCCGGGCTTTTTTGGCCTTCAAATTTGTCATTTGCTTTCATATTTAAAATTTTTTTATTTTGGAAATACATTTTTTGGTTTGAGATTTGATTTTGTGTAAAATGACACCACCCTTTAAAAACTCCCTAACTTTACCACCCTAACCCCTTTATCGAGCCCCTTTTAAAACAGTCATACTTTGGTATCAACTTCCCCCAATTTGATTGTCTATGTTTGAGTTGCTTTTGTTTTAACCCTTTCAACGAATGGGTTTTTCAACCCTTTTAACACGAAGGGTTACAAAAGTTACCTTGTCAGTGGAGCAATTTACTTTTCATCATTTTATCAAGAGGGTTTAAAAACGGGGCAGTTTCAAACTTGGTCCTTTTAAATGCACTCTCAGTTTCGAGCACTGTTTACAATTGTAAATCTCTACAAATTTTGGG
>JAJKFJ010020968.1:0-21831 GCA_027382625.1 Tetmemena sp. SeJ-2015
CTATAACTTAAGAACAAAAAAAAAAAAAACTATTATAAATGGGTGATGAATCATGCTTAAAGCCTCTAAGTTTCTATCTCGAATATTTAATTTCTCCTTATAAATGAAAATTCTGGTTTACTTTACTAACGAAGGAGGAATTCGAAAATGTTATCTAAGAAACATTTCCCAAATGGTGTATTGCTTTCAAGATGGTTAAGGTCAGGCATACATGATATTGTATTGAGGGTATTTGCAGCTGCCCTTTTTATTGACGAGCTTGCTAATGGCCTCAACTGCTAAATACATCATATGGCGACAGTAAAAAGCTAGACGGGAAGAGGTTCTCCAAAGCTTTCCTGGCTGATCTTGAACTCTATCTCAGGCAACGAGAGGTTTGGAAATATAGGAATATAGCCATAGTTTTGAGGAATTAGGAAAGCGTCTCCCAGTAACGGCTATCTTTAGTCTACAGGTTTTACCTCCTCGCTTTTACAAAGATAAAGCTGCCTTGACTTGCATAGGAAAAGGATCCTTTGCAAATATATTATCTGTAGATACAGAGAAGAATTACTTTGTAGACCCAAGACAATTAATACCACCCCAAATCACACAAAATAGTCATCAAACTAGAAAAAGGCCTAAACCATCTAGATCCCTTTAAATGCTTACTAAGAGTTCATGACCTTTTATCAGCAAAAGCTAAATATTCATGAAGGCAGTTGAGTAGCGAGGAGGAGAGAAAAAATGCTCGTAGCGAGAAGAGATCTGAGCATTAAGAATTTGAAGAGCAAGAAAAAGATTTTAGAATCAGAGAGAGCAAGTCAAGAATAGCAAGTAATTCTATTTATATAAAGAATCATGACCTGCTCCTCAAGAGTCAAACAAGATATGCAAAATAACATTTGGATTGCTATTCTCTAATAGTAATTCACAATATATACTAAGCACTTCGCAAATCCCAAGACGTTAAATTAAGCTTTCTACAGCTCAAGAATCACTATTCGTATTCAACCTATAATACTTCATTTAACAATACATTTTATCATTTACACTCTGCAATTGTATGTATAATTTATTTTTAAATGAGAGTAAATATTTTTATTAGGGGCAGTATTCAAGATATGTTGGGCCGAACGTGCAGTGCCGGACTCACCCCCTGAAATTTATAATAAAATTAATTTATGGAGATTAGTAAAGGTAATTTAAATTAAGATTTATGTAATCATTTTTAAATATAAAATTTCATTTTCACTTTATTTTCTTTAGATATTTAAGAAAATAAATAGAATCATTCTTCTTTAAATTAATTTATATATCATCCATAAAATTATTAAAAATGACTACATCAAATTACGACCGACTAAATTAATAATAAAAGGTTGTGAGATTAAATAAGTTAAATGACTGTTTATAAATTATTTATGATGAACTCAATTATTTTTCTTTATAATGACTACTGGACTGAACTCTTTAATCCATTAGAGCTCTTCCAAATCTCTACTAAATTTAGCTATCTAAGTGACTTGATATGTTTAAGTAGAAAGGTTATTTAAATTTCAAATTATGATGATAAATTTAAATTATAGGGTCTATTCGAAAATGAGGAAGATTTCTCCTTCTTCTGTAATTATAAAAAATATTATTAAATTTGCATCCCTTGCTTTCTCTGATATATGATGTTGTCTCCCATCGTAATAGCTTTGATTACTTGCCCTGTTTGGGAGCTGATGGCAGTATAGACATATTATATGTCATTCGTCTCAAAAGTTGCGATAATGTACTTACTCGTACTAATTTCTAAGTCTCTGCAGATAAAATTATTAAAAAAATAATTATTTGAGCAGTTTGTGATGTCTGGAGACAGCCCTAAGTTGCTTTTTCTCTTGTAAAGATGAAACCATTTCAAACGTGTTTCGTTAAGAATATTTTATCAAATAAATTAACTGATAAAAAAAATATTTGCTTAAAATGAAATTATCTTCTATAATAAAGCAAAAATAAATAAATTGTATCAGTAAGAACGTTATTTATAAAACCTAAAACTGGATATTGTTAGCTTATAACATTAGAAATTGTTTGAAATGATTATCCACAAAATACTATGTTATTAGAAGCGTCTTATTCAACTTCAAAATAAAATTCTTCAAGAGCATTTATTACTATAGAATTTCCTGGTCTTTAATATTGGAAGGAATACGGGTATGATGCTTGCTAAAAGCAATTAGTAACTGTTGATTAAGCAAGATTTAACTGCAAGGCTAAAAGGCATATTGCTAAAGCACTTATGACCATATTCATTCACTTTATGCATTTACAATATTTTTAAAACTCTAAAAGAGTTAGTCTAAGCCATTTACTGCTCTTATGCACCAACTAATACAGTGAGCGTTGTTATAACAGTGACCTTAACAATCTTATTTTTGAAACTTGAATCACTTGTATAGATTGTGTATGATTAAACTAATTTTGAAATCTTATTGAAAGTAAGGAATTTAGTATGAAAACTTTGATTAGAACTAAAACCTAGTTTCATAAATAGTTATATTAATATTTCATGTCTGTAACTTAAATGATAACTCCTTGTGTAAATAGTGGATTTGGAACTCCGACTTAAATTTTCTGTGCTTGAGATCCAATTAAATACTTCTAGTCCTAGAATTTAATGACAAAATTCATCTATGTGAGATCGATATCAACGCTTTTTTTAAACAAAAATTGGACTTCACTGTTTGTAGTGTACTCAAAATCATCTACGTAGAATAATTTAAAATAAATGAGGCGATGACTTTGAGGTTGTAGATTTTATTGGTCTCTAGCATTTAGAGTAAATCTTGGGTGATCTAAAGGGAGTATGGAGGATATTGAGTTTGAGACGTGGCGTAAATAAGAGAGTCATTATTGCCAGCATCAACAAAGTGGAATATATTTGTAACTAATTTATTTTAATAGGGTAAATTATATATTAGTGTAGCTGTCCTTGCAAGTAGATATGGCAAATTATGAAAAATAAATAGTTCAACTAAATTTACAATTTAAATGTAGAAGAAGTTTATAATAAAAAAAATTTAGAAATAATTTTTGGGATTAATAATTTATACATAAATTACATAAGATTTAAGTAATAAAAGTCACGATAATCTGCAATTATTAGAAAGCAGTTCAAATTTGATTCGCATTAATTTTTCAAGCTTAACTGTTTTTTGGAGAATAATTAAAACTATTATTCAAGAGGAAAGATTATTAAATGCATTTCCAAATTTTCTTAATATTATTCTTAATTTAGAAATAAAGTTAATGATATATTGTCATTTAATTTTTTTACAACACACTTATTTAATTATCTAAATATAAAAAACATATTTTCTTCATTAATTATCTAACTCTTGAGGAATACTTGGCCAAGATTAGTCTTTGTTCAATTTAGGTTCTCAAAACCGGTACGGTAATTTTAATATATTGTATAATTTAAATTAGGCCTTTAAGAGTATAATTAATAGCTTTTTCTTCTTCTTTAATTAATTTCGATATTTTATTTTGGTAAATATATCTATTTTCAAAATATAAATAAGCTTTATTTTTCCTTTGGCTCTTTAAATTTCACTACTCATAATATATCTTGAGCCATAAGAAATCTAGATTTCTTACTAAGTAGATATATAATGAAACTTCTTTTACTTGGAGAAAACTTAATTCTTGGAAAATCAATTCTTGCAAATCTCATTTTATAATGTTTGCTAAGCTAAAACTTGATGATTATTTTTTAATTTAAATTTTGGATAAGTCATCATCTATTCTTAATAATCATAGTTAAAAAAAGTTAATATTAGTCACTTTAACATTCAATTTTAATCTTTATTATCTTGGCTCTTTTGATATTTTGATTAAAATTTGAATAATTATTTTGAATTATAAAAAGAGCTAAAGCAAGAGCCATAAAATATCCTAAACATTATAATAAGCAAATATTATTACAATGAAACATTTTAGGAACGCAAAAACTCTATTAGATCCTTTAGCTTATACTTTATGAGAGCACATACTTGTTGCTGAGATGCTAGCGGCTTGACTTTTCTTATTTCTAAATGATTATAAAGCAAGAAGAGGGAACAAATATATAAATACCTTTTCATTTTCACATACTTAGAAAGTAGTTTAGTTTTACAATTTTTATTCTCTTAATACCAAATTCATTTTGATAACTTTACAATCTGAAAGATCTTCTTATATTATAAATAAATATTCTCCTATTTCTTCCTATCCTTTATGTTAAAAAATTATTTTGGACTGGTACTCATCTATTAACTATTTATTAAACTTTAATCCTATTTAATTTTTATTTTTATAATAATTCCTTCCTCTAAAAAAATCTATCTTATAAATTTGCCAGAATCCTTGTGAAGATATCTCCATAAAAAATTTGTCACTATTAATTATATTTAAAAAGCTTCTTAGAATTAGTTTTGCTAACTTTTTAAGAATTTCATAAATCTTAATTTATATTAGTAGCTCTAAATTAGGGCAACTATTGATTTATTCAATTAAAACATGATGAAATACCTATATATATTATTTTGCAATCTCTCAAAATTATCGATTTAAGCCACTTCTTAACATAGGTTAAAAATATTCGATTTTTATTTTTACATTAAGAAAAAGAATTGGAAATAAATTAAAATATTTCCTCTTTTTAGGCTCTAAAATCTGTCATGTATTCTTATCTTTTGTTTATCGAGAACTTTTCTAGCTACTTCTTTGATTAACTTTTGCAAGAGAGCTTTTGCGGTGTTTTCTTGGCTTAGCGTTTATTAAATTTGGCAAACTTATTAATTCCTTCATGCTTTCTGATAAGTTAGTTACGTTCCCTTGCTCTTAGAAGTCTAATCTAAATGAAGTTTCATCATCTTATTAAACTTTTTCATCTCTCTTTCCCATTAAAGCCTCCTACTTAAAAATTAAAGATAATTAATTGAATTAAGTGCATCTTTTGCCTTCATTTTGGATTTTATGTATGACCGTAATTTTGAGACAGTTTCTTAAATCACAAGAAACGAATTTAAAAGTAGATAGAAAATGACAAGAGCAATAGGAATGAAACCAAGTTAAGTTTTCAAATCTATATCTAAATTGATTAACAATACTTATTTTTTAATAAGAAGGGAATGAATGAGTAGCAGGTGAAAAGAAAAATGCTTTCATTGAATAAAGAGACTGTATGGAATTCTCTACTCTCGTATGGATTGGTAAGGTAAACAAGCATTATCATCCAAATACTAGTCTGAATATGCAATAGCAAACAAATCTATGGACTATCTTGGAAGCATATCAATAAGGATTATTAATTGCCAAATTTAAAGATAAAAAAGTAAGAAACGTGATGAGAAGAACATAATTCAAACAAGACTTGCTATTAATCAAAATAAAAATGCTTGATTTAAATTAATTTCGTTTAGTTTTCCTTATATTAAATTTCTTTAAGATTATTTAGAATCCAATTGAAATTAACTGAGGTAAATTATTGGCATAATACCTCATCTTAAATAAAAATTATTAAGGATAAGATTACAACCACCATCAAAATTTAAACTTATGAATTTCTAATTTGTGCATCCTGAAAAATGCGCCATATAATATGATAGGCCAAAATCAAATTTTTTTTTACATTAGATTCCTAAAAATCAAATTGTTCAATTGCTATCTCTGATTTAATCAAATGCAATGCTTTAAAATTATAAATACCAAGTGGTAATATATCCAAAATATATATTAAAAATAAAATATTCTCTATGATTTTGAAAAAATTAAGTTTATAAATAGTATTTAGTTTAAAATTATCATAAAAAATAAATTTTTAAAGTAAACATATCATGATGATGGAATAAATTAATCTTCTAATCCAAGTATACAAAACAAAAGTTAAGATCTTTATTCCTGCATCTTCTTTAGCTTTTGTATTATCGATAAGTACTTCCATTTGATCAACAATATTTATTTTCTCTTTATAACTTCGACTTTTTAGCAGAATTAAAATAAATTTTATAGCAGTTTCATAATGTATACAGCTAGAAAAGGCATTGAGAAAGTAAAGACCACCATTAAAAATAAATGCTAAATTGTCAAAGATATGCATGAAGACATCAAATCACCACTAAACTCAGTTCTCATCTATAGTATATTCAGTAAGGTGTAAAATTACATCAAAGAAATTTATAAGAGCACAGATTGAGAGCTCAAGCTGACCCTCTGCTATAAATCTGAGGATTTGATTGAAGACGCACTTTTCATGAATCACTTTCAAAATTTTACTATAAAATTACAACCATAATTTAAAGCTTACTTGCGCTTAGAAAGTCCTAGAAGTTATATTATCCGTTCAATCCCAATTCTTCAAAAATGTTGAGATATATTATTTAAAGTCTGGCGAAGGATGACAAACCTTGAGTCTACCATCCTAAAAGTTGTTACTTTAAGCTATTATTGGAGGCCAAGTTTTGCTGTAACCATTTTTAAAGGTAATTTTTTCATTATTAATTTATTATAGGTATTATTTTCAGAATTCAGCATTCTGAAATCTTATATTAAAGCCTAGCTTTCTGGGTTGCTTTTAAGACTAAAACTCTGGATGATTACTGTAAAAAATGAGAATCTAGCCATTATTTAAAATCGAATCTCTAATCACAATATAAGCAAAGCAAAAGCAGATAGCATGAGATTTAAGAAAATCATGTAGAACATGAGACCAAGATTTTGAATTAAATTTGTTGAACCATAGTTCATAAAGTCGAAGTAAGGATTTAGAGGCTCGTATGAAAGTGAGTCAAAGTCAAAGATATTTTTCGAAAATTCATCTGTGTCAACTATCATTACAGTGTTTTAATGTAAGCACAATATTTTTTAATTTCTCTGAATAAATAAGTTGAGCTGTGCGATATCATTCATTTTTAATTTATTCAGAAAAGCGAATAAGGTCAGAGTGTTAGCAGGAAGTATAATAGACATCATAGGCAAATGTGTTATAAGTTGAAAACCTTCAATCATCCCCCAAAGCATCTAAGCTCCCAAACTCCTACAAAAATTACAAACTCTAATCTTACAGAAAAATATTTAGGCCAGCACTAATTCCAAAAATAGCGCTCATTGCTATTTTTATTCCCATTGCTACTGAATTAGAGAGTGAGTATTCATCAGATGATATTTGAGACGGGATGATTTTAGAGATTTGGTAATTTGTTGATATTTTGAATTCTACACTTGAGTCAAAGTAAGTATCTGACTGATTGAAGATTACATTGATAGAATCTAGCTAAGTTTGTGAAATTTAAGAAGCCAAGCTTCCGAATTTTAGATTTATTTGAAGCAAGTTTTAATAAATAAATAACTATATTGCGTAAGTATATTAAAAAATAGTTTTTCTAGAAACTAGAAATTTAGTACTTTACAGCATAATTTTTCCCCTCAATCTTAACTTAAATTTTTAATGACTGATTTAGATATTCTGAATAATTTTGAGGAATCAACATTTCTTTTTCAAATTATATTGTCATTTACCCTGTTGAAGTGACTTTTAAAATCTTAGCTTGCAGATTGTCTTCTGCTTTGGACATCTGACTTTTAATCTCAAACTTTTCTTTCTCAGCTGAGCTGAATTCAAGAACTTGTAAAGTGAATGAATATGAGTTTTAAATATCGGGTGTGCCTAAACCTGAAAGTTTAACTGTTATAGTGAATGAGCCCTTTCCATCTGGGTTTGTTGCGTTTTAGGGATTAATTTAAAGAAAATATTAAAGATTGAATGTGATAGCAGAATTTCCATCAAACTATGAAAATTTAGAAGATTTAGGATCGAAAGAAACATCGATCTGATAAAAAAATAATTTTTTATTTTGATAGCCATCATTTTATTCGTCAACTATATCTGGCAGCTCGTATACCAAGGAGAAATCTTGCATTGTTTTCTAATTTTAAAGACTGGTTTTGAAATAGGGCGCCTTTTTTGTCATATCAAGGTAAGAGAAGATAACTCTAAAAATAAAGGAAAAAAATTTAAATTAAAGACTGCTTTCATATATCATTCTTTATATTTTCCTCTCGTTATATAAAATATTGTATTTTCCAATTACTTAGCGGATATTAAATATTTCTTTTAATTTTATATCTTATCAACAATTTGATTTTCTTTCACTTTGATGTATGTATAGTCTTATTTAGCTTTCTTAAATTTTTTATATAAAGGAGCTTTGCTTAATAAATCTTGGTTATCAAATTTTAGATAATTTACGAATCTAAACTTTCTTCTTGATAAATATTGATCAACAAAGCTGAAATGCATAGTATAGCTTATTAAAATTAATCAATAAACCACTTTGCAATTGAATATAAAATGCAAATTTGCAATAATAAGTTTACAAATTAGGCAATCTCTATTAGGCAAGTTGCTGAGGAGGAAAAATAAAATATAAGGTGCAGACATAGGTGCTTACCAAGGAAAGAAGGGGGTTTTAACTTATCATAAAATCAAAATATAATGATCAGAGATATTTGAAGGAGTCCTGGCACAGAGCAGTAATCCAAAGGAAAAGAGAAAAATTAAGAGAAGTAATTAATTTGCGACTTTCGAAGGTCTACTGCACTATTTATTCCTATAGAAACTTCTTTCGGTAATATTCCTGGTTTGTAAACAGTCTAGTCATCAACAGTCGTCGAAGGAATAGTAATTTAATTTAAATAAAAACAAAAATAACATTATTTAAAGATTTAGTATTGATCACATTCAAAACCCATAAATTAAATAATGCTGTGGAGTTAAATAATTGGCATCCTTAATTCTATAAAAAGGATCAAGTAAGAAAGCTTAAAAGAAAAATAGGAATAAAGAGAAAAATCTTGGTTTCAATAACTCTTAACTACTTTAAGATGCAAATAGTAAATGAATTTTTTTACCTAACTGGAGAGTAACTCTTAAATAGGAGTTAAAATAATAATATCTACCTGATTAATAGCCTTAGGCTCATATAAAAATTTGCTTCAAAGGTCATAGTTAACATATAATTAGGTCTGTGGATAAAGATATAAATCCTCCAATAAAAATACTTGTATACATTTAATAATTCCTGGGCTCTCTTAGCTAGAGTTTATGTTAAAGGATTTTAAATTTCATTTTCTAGTAAAGCCATTATTTTGGGTTCAAGAGAGGTAGAAAAATGCCGAGCTATCTGAATTTTAGACTGAGCATCAATCGCAAAGATCATTATACTAGGAATGTTATCTCTTTAGCTTATTTTTAGATTTCTAAAATTAGAAGATGCTATTTTTACTACGTTTGGGCTTTGACGTGACGTGTCACAACTGATCAAGGAGTTACGCCTGTAAATCAACTTTAAATCGATTAAATTATTATCTGCCCACGGGTGAAAGGGGTCTATTTTTACTTTTTTAGCAGATCTCATATCTTTGGTACTTAAATTAATGTTTTTTTATATTTTCACCTTTTATAATGATAACATATTTATGTGTTTTAATTGAAGGTTACTGTTGTATAAAGTACACTGGCTAACACTTAGTTGCATTATTTAATAAAAATAAATAACAATTTGATATATTATAATCATTAGTATGTGTTGTAGGGATTGTAAGCTAACAATCCTAATTTTCTAGTGCCTGTATCGGTAAAGCCGGTGAAGAAGAAATAAAGTTAGCCATCTGCTTAGAAATGCTACTTGTTTTATTTTACAAATTTGTTTTTAAAGTTCTATGTGAAATAAATTGAGTAGCCTGTAGGGCCCATTACCTTATAAAGCGAGTCTGTCACCTGAGTTTATCCAGAGACTATCAAAGGAAAATAAAATTATTTAAATTCTTTTTGAGGATCATATAATTCTTTTTATATTTATGATATTTTAAGAGAGCAGTCTTTTAAATCATAATTTGCCTAATTTTAATATTTTTTATTAAGCAAAATATGAAAAAAATAAGTTAGTTCAAGCACAAATCAAAGCCCATTTATATATAAGTGCTTAAATATTTTATAATTGCTATTAGCAAAACTCAAAAAATATTTATTTCTTAATTAAATTAAGCAAAGGAGGATCTGAATTCTTTTAGAGATAAAACATGAAAATAAAAATTAAAGAAAGGGTTATTCGGGTTCTTGTTAAAGTAGAAAATTTGTTTAAGCCCAGATGTGAATCCTATTCCTGCGCAATCAAATACATCTGATCCTGTAGTATAATTAATTAAATAAATTAGTTAAACCTTTATCTCGCGTATATTTTATTTTCGTAGTATCGTAGAGGTAGTAGTCAAGCATAGTATCTGTGCCTATACAAAATATATAAAAGCTAGATTATAGAAGAAATATCCTAGCTAACATTAATAAAGACATAAAAATCAATTTATAGTTAACCACCAGTACTTGTTCCACCTGCGCCAAGACAAAAAATTTTATGGAAAAATTATTTCAACAACCGGTTAAGAAAGTAGAAGTTTAATCTACATGAAGAATTTAAGGTATAGTCTCCTAATATGCATTTCCAGTAAGGCCCCAATATACCCTAAAAAGGATTTTATTGCCAGATTTCTTGCTCATGCTCAATAGATAGTTAAATATTTTAATAGCACGATATTGGAATCTGAAGAAGCAATTTGAATTCCTGCTACATACATTTAAATACTTCGATGCAATAAAATAAAGTCATTTTAGTCGGCAATTGCGCATATATTGTAGTCAAATAAATGAAGGTTGTCGTGTAACCATTACTATATTCTTTTATCCATATGAGATCTTGAAAGTCTTAAGAAAATTTAGCTATCTAAGTCACTTGTGGTTTACTGGGATTTATGCGCTAAAAAAGATTTAAAATTCATGTAAAATTATATATTTGAGGTGCTGTTCAAAAATGAAGAAGATTTACCCTTCATCTGTAATTTATTTTATCGATAATTATAAAATTTGCATGGTTGCTATTTATTCTCCCGCTACCGCGCCTGATCAGCAATGGTCTATGGGTTTTTGCAGCGATCACAGTGGAAAACCGGTGGATTTCAATCGACATCAGTGAGTGCTAGCGACTGCTAGTCTGTCAGACTACAGAGATTCTCTCTCGTCTCTAAATGGGAGTAGTGCATCATCACTAATTAACTAACGTTGGGCTTTCACGTGCCGTGGCACAACTGATCAACGAGTTACGCCTGTGAATTAACTTTAAATCGATTAAGTTATTATATGCCCTATTAGGGGTTCTTTTAATTCCTAATTATTATTATTATATATAAAATTTGCATTCCTTGGAGTCACTGATAAGTGATGTCATCTCCAATCGTGATGGCTTTAATGACTTATCCAGTTTAGTAGCTGATGGCTGTATAGACATATTTTATCTCATTCGTCTCGAAGTTTGCCACTATGTACTTACCCGAACTTATTTCAACGTCTCTGCAGTTTAAATTTATAACTAATATTTCTATTGAGATCAATATAAGTTTTAAATTAAAAAAGCACTGCAAATCTATTGAATTTATATTACATTTGATAGAACATGAGATTTTTTAACCAGATATTTACACATTATTTTGAAGCAATTCAAAATTTGAATAAGAAATTTAATTGCCGATCTATTAATCCTGTCACTTTATATTTTTATAATACTTAAATAAAATAGAATAGTTGATAATATCTTTAGGCATTCCGTGATTGTTCATTCTTTGATACTGATAAAACCATTTCAGTCTTGCCTAGCCAAGAATAAATAATTAATTGATACTGAATTGAATGTGGAAAGAAAATGTATAATGAAATTTATGATCCTATAATTACAAATAATCAAAAATACTACTTTACAAAGAGAGATCTCTACTTTAAATTTAATTTAAAAGTGTAAAAAAATGATTTTATTTGCCTAATGATATAAACAACTAATACTGATATCAAGATAATTGACCTAAATTTTAAATAATAAAATTGTTGATTAATCGTAAAAACATAGAGCAATAGTTTATAATTTTCTCAGTTATGTGAATTAAATATATAAAGAATATTGCTAGAAAATCCGAGAACTGGCCAGAGCAATTAGTTCTGATTTCCTGTTTCTTTGTATTACTAACCACAAAATACAACATTATCTGTGCTACCTCTCTCTATTTCAAAATTGTAAAATAAATTTACATCTTATTTCAAGAGCATTTATTTTGATAGACACTCCATTTATAGTATGTTAGAATGATAAAGGGTACTAATTTTGGTTAAAGCAAGTGTCTAAGGCCGAAGCAAAATTGGATTCATCCATACATAACCAAAGAGCTAAAGCAAAAAATAAAATAGAACTTATTCTATGATAAATTAAATAACTCTAAAAGAGTCAGTCTGAGTTAATTGTTGCTCTTATAAGGCCACTAATATAGTGAGCGATGTTACAACAGTGACCTTAACAATCTTATTTTTGAAGCTGGAATCACTTGTGAAGATAGTGTAAGATTAATCTAAATTTGAATTCCTCTAATAAGTTAGAAACTAAGTGTTCACGCTTTAATCAGAGCTAAAATCAAGCTTCTTAAAAAATATAATTTAAATTCATGTCTGAAACTTAGATTATCACACCTTGGGATATTTGCGGTATAGGAACTTGGATTTGAAATTATAAAGCCTGAGATCCAATTAAGTATTTCACATCCTTGAAAGGAATGTCAAAATTTAGAAGTGAAAGGTCAATTACAATGCTTTTTTTAAACAAAAATTGCACTTCACTATTGGTAGTGTACTCAAAATCATCAACGTAAAATTATTTTTAAATAAATGAGGCTATGACTTTGAGATTATAGATTTTGTTGGCCTCTAGCTTCGAAAGAAAATCTTAATTAATCATGAGTATGTATGAAGGAATTTGAGTTAAAGAAGTACTATATATTTGGGAGTCGTTATTATCAACATCAACAAATCTATTAAGATAAAATAAATTTTGTTTAGTTAATGAAATTAACTTATTAAGTATAGCTGTCGAAGCAAGAAGAAATGTCAAATTAGGCAAATTTAATAAATTATTGTTTTATTTTTAAATAAAATTGGAATTTAGCCCAAAATGATAAATTATAAAATATTTATTAAAAAGTTTAATTATGAGAGTCAAACGCGAAATTACTAAAAAATAACTACATGATCCATCCTATCTCAGTTTCATTTTGACTCTAAGGAATGGATGTAGTCACCCTTATCAGTAGTAATAGCCAATTCTCAACATCAACTCCATCACAAAAATGTTGAGAGTGCCGCACTATACTCTCGCATTTGATGATGATGATGATGATGATGATGATGATGATGATGATGATGATGATGATGATGATGATGATGATGATGATGATGATGATTAATGATGAATTATGGAGCATGTAAAAGAATAATCAAGTTTCAACCTCTTTATAGAGATCAGACATAATTAAAGAACTCAAGCATTATTAAATAGGACTTCCGAGGAAGATTAGAGATTAGGAATTAGAGTGATTTATATTGCCCTATGGGGTGGATTTGACTATTTAATACCCCTACCTGTCCCCCTCATAAATATGGGGGCTCATACGGTCTCCCTCCAATGCATCACCGGTACTCTCTAGACGTACTGACCACTGACCAGGGGGCCCACAGCCGATAGCCGCAAGAGGACGCGGGCGTTGCCACTCACTGCACAGGGCAATGGCCAGGAATCCCTGCCGTTCAAACCCTCCCTGACTGAGGGCGTGAGCTGCCGGTCACTCGGGGGCCTCGGGCGCCATGCCTGGGGCTCAGTGGACTGGTCAAAGAGAGCGTGCACTCTGCCTCCGGTGTCTGATTCAGGGTACCTCATAGCGGTAGTCATAGGGTGGCCGCTGTCAGTCTATAGTCTTCCTCAACTAGGTTCGATCTGTCTGGGAATGCTCTAGTAGCACTGTAGTCGCCGTAGTCGGTGCGTCGTCTGCTGCTACCACTCTTTTTTTATTTCCCTTTTTTTTCTCTTTTTTTTCTTCCGAGTCAGCTCCATCAGCAACTCCATCTTCCTCTGGAAGTCCTATTTAATAATCCTCTCGCATTTGAAAGTTGCTTTGCAGATGAGAAAGTTAGGAGTTGCAGCTGTTCCTCATCGCACTTCTAAGTTTCAAGATGTGCACATCAATTATTTGATTGATCCTCAAACTCTTCGCCACTAAGCGCACTTCAGTTTGGAGTAGCGCGCGAAGATCTTCCATAGATAGTTTCCTTATCTCAAGATCTCTCCGTAGAGAATAGCAAACATCTATCGTTGAAATGGCATAACGTACAAAACTGTGAATCGAGTGAAGCGCGTTATAGACTTCACTAAGCCATTTTATTATAATAATCTGAAATATATTTAAGACTAGCTGCTCAGGTGTGAGAGGGATAGCGTGAAGTTTGTATGTGCTGACGAAGCTGTGTTCACACACAACACCTTCATGAAGAAGAGTTGGTACAAGAAGCACGATAACATAGAAGTTTACGAGTAGAAAGTAAATATAACTACAAGTGCGTTACTTGCAGGAATCAGCGAAGACTCAGGCTTAGAAGCTTATGTCCTTCATCCTCGCTCTATCAAGCGAGAGCAGTATGTTGCGTTCCTTAAGAAGCTCAGAGAGAAGATCACAGACGGTGAGATCGTTCTACTCGTTGACAACCTCAGCGTACACAAGACAAAGGAAGCGAAGAAGGCATACGCTGAGTTGAACATCACTCCTGTTTTTAATGTTCCATACTCGCCAGAGTTCAACGGCATTGAGTTTTACTGCTGGAACTTAGTTAAGGGACACTATAAGAAGCTGCTGCTCTATCACTTGATGCATGATTAAGCTATCAAGGATTTAATAGTGAGTAGTTGTAAGAGAGTGGAAGAAGAGAAGACAAAGTTATGTGCGAGATAAGGTAGAGTGAATATTTAGGAAAAGTATTTAAGCTTAACTTAATGACTTAAGTCACTTTTGCTTATCTGGGAAGAAAGGATTCTTAAAGGTGTCACCTTTTACAAGAATTGTGGTTTCATTGGCTATAAGAAGCTGAAACCCAACTCGCGGATCATTGAGGCAGGCATGCCAAGAAGCACTAAAAAGCATCTGGCTTGGAGGAATACATTGGATTTTAGAAGTGTTTTTTAAAATCCTGTGAATCTTGCTTTCAAAGTAAGTCATCAATAAGATTCTAGCTGATAAAAGCATTCAGCATTTTTTGGTGCGAATTGGTGAGGTCTACATTTTAACTTTAGTATCTAGAGGAAATCTTCCTTTGGAGTGTACATCCATCAAATGATCATTTTCTTTCTTTCAAGGCTCATGCTTTTTCTAGATTAAATAAAAGGGCTGAAGAGGTATGGGAAGCACAAACAGCTAAGGAATTCCTTGCTCCTAAAACATCGGAGAGCTTTTAAAGGGATTCGATCCCCAAATATTCAGATAGTGCTGGAATAATATGTAATTATTGTTGAGGCATAATAGGAAAGCAGAATGACATTTAAAACAGAAGGAAAAGTGCAGTCACACAATTTAAAGAAGTAAGGCTCAGAGAAAAATATAGTAGGAATTTTAATTAAAATCGATGATTGGTTAAAATAATAAATGGAGAGTTGCAACTTCGCGCAAATTGAAATGGTAGATTTTTCCACAGATAGGCAGCTTGTTCGAAAGCTTATTAAAAATTAATATGATATTCTTCTTTAATCATCTTCGTTGCACCTCTCAGCAGTGAGATATGACTCACGCACTCTTCTTCATTATCTTCATCACTTTCATTCAAACTTGTGTCGCTTATAACTCTCTACAGAGCGCTCCCACACAAAATTTTGAAGGATAAAAAGTTCTTAGAATTTTAAGGTGAATCGAATGGTGTAATTATTATTCAAATTGGACACACTGCAACTGCCACTCATTTATACTATTTTAATTTAATATATAATTTAATTCTCTTTTTTATTAAATTCTTAGCTGTACTATAACTGCATATTTAAATGTATCAAAAGTAATTTTAGATCTTTAATTCATTGAATAATTTAATAAGCTATTTACGATGAAAAAGTGAGAATGTTTCATAAAAAAAAGATTGAATGCTGTTAAGAAATAAAATTAGATTCTTACTATTGAAACTTTTGAGTAATTAATAGAACAGATCAAATTATTAGAAGAGGTCATTATTGGGATGAGTACGATTATCAAATATGTGTATTGGCTCACAAGTTGTAAATTTGATTAAACTCAGCTTTCTATAGTTTGTAGTTATATACCGCCTCAGCAAACTAAACGATCCAAATCATTTTAAAAATTAAATCAATTTATAGTTTAGCTCTAGCGTCGAATTATTACCAGTTGTCTTCTGGGTGGCCCATTCCACTCTTTTTGCTGTGAATCATAGCCTGCATCTTATTTTGATACATCAATATATTAATTTAAACTTTGATGCTTTCTGGTGTTAAAAGTAATCTTGCATTCTAGTCTGTCGGTGTATTCGGAATCTCGCAGAACCTGGTATTAGAAGAATCCCGGATATAATCTTTCAAGTCTTAAAGCCAAATAAAATATTATTAAGCCATCTTATAGGCTTCCGCTTCATAAGTCCTGACTCCACAATAGTTAATAGTAACCAAGTGCTTGGCTTGGGGATTGTCTGGAATCATAGATGATAGGTCTTGACCCATTTAGCTCGAATTAGGAAAATTGAAAAGTGCAAAGGAGAATTTTAAAAGTCTAAGATTTCTCAAATCTTCTTTTAAGGAAAGTTGAGTAAACGGAAGTAGAAAAAGATTGGGGCCTAGTAAGTTTTACTTTAGTTAATAATTTATAAATCAGATAAATATTAAAATCAATTTATGCCATTAGAAGCTTCTAGAAACTTTAAAATTAGTTTTTGGATCTAAAGTTTAAGCTATACTTAATATTCTAAAATTATAATTGAAATTATTATTTTTACAATTGTTTAATAAATTATTCAAATTTCTGAAAATAGTGCATTCATAATTTAATTTTAAGATTTTAGGAGAGGAATTTATTAAAAATATTTATGGGTAATTTAAAATTGGTGATAAAATTAATTTATTGTATAGTAGAAAACAACTAAAATGACGTGGATATAAATCTAAATCGATGTCACTGCTATATTTAACATCTATATTTAGATTATTTTTCAAAGAACTACATGAATTAACTTCATTATGAGAAGTAAAATAATAAATAAAACCTTCTTTAATCTATCTATGTCTAGTTCAATAACAATTTAAGCAATACTCTCAATAAGATTATAAATTCATAATTATTTATAGTATTTAATTAAGTCAAATATCACTTTAATTTATAAATTTATAAGTTAAGAACACTTTTAATGCAAAATTAAATTAAAAGTAATTGAAATTTACACTTTACAGATTAAACATTTTTGAAGAATGTAAAAAATAGAGTAAATCTAGAATTGGCAAAAAGTTTTCAATCTTTTGAAAATGTTTTGTTAGAAATCATATAATTATAAAATATATTTGAAGATGATATATTGATGAGCTCTTCGTACTTAAGTTTTAGCTTTAATCATTGTATTATAAATTTTGTAAACGATAAATTTTTTTAATTTTCTGAAGAGCTCTTAAGAAGTGGTTATTTCTATGTGTTCAAGAAATTGCTGATTACCTAATTCCTCTTTGAATTAAGGCTGTACTCTTACCATCATAGCTATGTTTAAAATAACAAATTTTATATAATTATTGCAAAATATTCTATACGCTTTATTTTTGTAAATGAAAAACAAAAGGAATTATGTTTTATATTTAGGTATGTTTGCTAATTTCTTAGATACAAGACTTTTTAATTAACTATAACTCTAAAGACTTTCTTTGCTATGAAACATTTCAGAAATCTTTTAATTAACAGATTTATCTCTTTTGGTGTCTGATGTTGAGGGTCTTAGTTTGGAACCCTCCTTAGTGATTTAAAATTTCTTTTTCCTCATTTGATTATTTTTCTTTCTGAAGTTCTGAGAGCCAGTCTGACTTCTCTTCTCATTCTATTAAATATCAGAAGCGACTCGTATTCTATTTGAGATTTGCGGCTTCGTGAAACTGTCCTTAGTAGTAAAGCTATTCCCTTCTTTACTAGATTTTAACAAAGGCTTCCACATATTTGCATTCCTCCCATCATAAAATTCATAATATTTCTATGAAATAAAAATGAAGAAATAAAAACTTTGATTTTAAATGGTTCAAATAGACTCTTTCAACAAGCACTAATCTTTTAATTGGGAAATGTGGTCAGAATCTCTGTTTAAAATGTAACTTGCATTTCTTTATGTTTTTAAAACAGAAATCTCATTAAAACTTAACTTTAGTGTTTTTAAGAAATTATTTAATCCCTCTGAATTGGAACGAAAATTTGAATATCTGTGAAGAGTATTTTAATCAAATAGCAAATATAAGAAACTGAAATTGCAGATCACTTTAAGTTCTATTTTTTACAAAATTTCATATATTTATATAAGAGAGTCTGGTTGGATATTCTTTTGATTGATTACGTGATAAGAGGCTTTGATTTGTCGAGGGACTTTAAACCTCCCTTGGCCAAAGAGTTAGGACAGAATACCATGTTAGCTTGCGTTTCTTCTTCTCTGTTAGTTGATTTCTGGGAAGGGGTCCGATGAATATATTGTTTTCAAAATATCCCTCTTTAAATAAATGCAAAATCGTCATTCATGACTCCGTTGGAGTAAACAATCTTTCCTTAATGTGATAGATACCTCTACTCTCCTATATAAAAACTTCCATCTCTCCATGGCCCTCCATCTCATCATACATATACATGCCCTTGTAAGTATTCCCAGAGGCCAGTAAATGCCTCCTCAAAACCAAATTTTTTTATAGGTAAAGAGTTTTAACAAGGTCTAATTTATTCAATTTAAATTTTTAAATTTCAATTTTAAAAAGTTTTAAATTTAATTTAGTAAATTTAAGTGAATTCAAATTAATATTTTAAATAAAAATTAATTTTATATTCCCTTCATTTATAATAAAAATATGCAATTAAAGTAAGATCTTTTTATAAATTATCAAATTTATATAATATGGTTAGGATTATTATTTTGGATAATGAATTTATCAAATTTTTAACTTAATTCATTTAGTTAAAAATAGTTAATATTTACTTCAGCTGGTAATTTTAGAATATCTATTTTTAATATTCATTTATGATTAATAACTTTCAATTATTTTTAGTATTTAAGGAGGAAGAACATTTTGGAATCCTAATTAATCTGCTAACTCTCTCTCTTAGATGGCCTTTTATTATTATCCCTACTAATTCTAAGGCAATAATAAACATAAATTATGATTATGTAATAAATTATGCATGATCTACAAATGCTGATTTATGAGTTAGAAATGGTTTACATTTTGATTTTGTGCGAGATCACTTTTAAAAATAAGATTATATAGCAATTGCAATTTTTACATATTAGGGATCACAACTCATAACCAACTTCAGCTTTATACTCTTTGATCTGGTGAGCTTGCCTAAAAATGGGTTTAAAATATATTAATGTCATACCTTATCATTAGTTAGAATTTCTTAAGTGCCATATTATAAATTTTTCTGATAATATGTTTTGAGCTCTTGTATACTGATCAGTATTCCAAAAAGCATTAGTTATTCTGTCCACTCTAGCTCACTCCGTTTTCTTTCTTAATTGGGTCACTACTAGAGGTCCGAACCCTGGCATCGTTGCTGTTGTTAGTTAACTTGGATAAGAGTCCATTCTATTATGTTTCTTTTCACAATTAATTCAATTTGGAAAATTTTAAAGAATTTTCCAAATAATTATTCCTTTCACATTATATATAAATCTAATTATCATAATCTTTAATCTTTTTAAAAAGTAGTAGACTCAAATCTCCAATCACACTTGGGAAAAAAGAATTATATTTTTAATATCAATAATTTGGACTTCAAATTAAATTTATGAAATTTCCTAAATTTTACAACAAGCAACCAACTAAAGATGTTTTTATATCTTAAATTCAATACATTTCTTTGATATTATTTTTTATGATAAGCAATTTTTTTAATTTAATCATTATAAATTTAAATTAGTCAGATAAAAGAATAAGTCCTTGAGGTAAATGAAAATATTATAATCAATCTAAAAGCAATAAATTTATTCTCCAAATAATTACCTTTGGTAGGAATTTAAAACGTATAATTTTATATTATTAAATATGGGATATATTTTAACTCATTTGAATTAAATTTATTATGCGTCAGAAGGATGATTAGCCAATGAATAATAGAGAATGGAAACTCACTTACCATTTATTAGACGCTTTTCAAAATTAGAATTCCCTTTAGGAATTAATCCGCTTTTGGTAAATGTAAGTTAGAAAGTTTAGGGAAAGTAAAGCATATGAATCCTATACAAAATTTTGTAGCTTCACCTAGTAGTAAGATTTGCTATTTTGGTTGCAGTGAACAAATATAAAAGTTAAAATATTTATTTAATTTCAAGTGGTAACTTTAAGATTGAGGTTACTTGTATGATAATTATATTAAATTAAATTATAAGAAATTAAATTTTCTATACTAATAAATCCTAACTCAATTTTAATAAAAAGGTTATACTCATTCTTTTAATATATTATCTGATAAAAAAATCTATTCAAATTCTTAATTAGCAGAACTTATAAATGTACATGATTCAATTCCTTTATTCATCTCAAATATTAGTCTTGAAAGAAAACTGCTAAATAAATTAAGAGTAATAAAATGTGACTATGAAAATCATTTGAGAATTTAATGTGTGATCGAAGGTCATGATTCTTTGAAATACATTCTTAATGAGTTCTTGTCTGCTGATTCATAATATTTAACGTTTTAAAATTATCTAATCTCTTGATTTAAATGTGGAAGCCTGACTAATACCATCAACAACAATTATATCGAGAAGACACTTAAAACAAGGGAGCATCCGACACCATCGAGAACGAAAATGCTAAGATCTAGGACAAGGAAATAAACTACTCAACCAATAGAGATTCAATTTAGTGGAAAGCATTTCACTCACACCATCAAAATACTCAAAACTTTTGACACAATCCAAGAAATTGTAAAGATAATCTTAAAAGTATTTAAAGAAAAGTGAAGAATAAAATGTAAACCCCTTTCGAAACTTACTGCGCTTGCCCTAATTCGCTTGCCGCACTTCCCTCCATTAAAAAATTAATGTCTTTACATAAAACGGAATATATATATATATACTAATCTCTTTTTAAACATCAGACTCTCTAAAATAAAGTTTCTGTGACCTTTGATCACGCATTAAATTCTCTATTATTTTATAAATCGGCAGATCAATATGAATTATCACTTGCTCCATTTCCCATGATTTTTTTAATTCCAAAATAGAAGAAACTTATTAGGAGACTACATTTCACAAATGTTAACTAATCTGGATTAGCATAATTAAAAAATAGTTTATAATCAGAATTAATAGAGATATAAGAGAATCATTAATGCAGTCAGTTTAAATGATGATGGATCCATCTAGATAAGGTATAACTTGTCAACAAGTTCATTGAAAAAAATACTTGAATTTTATAACTCCATTAAACATTCAAAAAACATAGGTACAAAAAATATAATAATACAGAATTGATAAAGGGTATATATAACTGCTCATTATTTTAATTAGAAATTAATTCATACTCTCATATATTTGCACTCTAAGAGAAACTTATAAACATATTTTAGAAGATTAAAATTAAATTCTAAGCAAACTGCTCCTCTCAAATAATAATTTTTCTTTTTTGCTTTAATTAATAGTTATATCAAATTCATTATATATAAAAAGAAAGGGTATTTGTC
>JAJKFJ010020969.1:0-22957 GCA_027382625.1 Tetmemena sp. SeJ-2015
TTCAAATGAGAAGCTTATATGATCTGCGCAATTAGTAAGGGGTTTCAACTTAAGTTGATAGAGTTAAACTGTGTAATTGAATAAGCTTATTAAAATTTTGAAAATCAATCCTAAACTTATAATATTAGAATGACCTTATCACTTATTTGTCTTTCGTATTTCTTGAGTCTGTATATTTTAATTTAAATAAAAGCAAAAAATAAGAATAGCAAATTTAATCCAGACATTTATTTTGAATATTTAAAGTAAATTAAATTTTAAGATTTAAAAAATTTTTTTCCTGAATATAGTGTTTGATAATTAAATCAATAAATCTTAAATACCAAATATGATTTTAATTTTATTTTAAAAAACGTTTTGTAAATTGCTTATTCTTTTTTTACAAACAAAATTATATATAGATTATTCTTTAAAATTAAAGATAATTAAAAGTCAAAATCAATAGTTGCTAATAATTTTATAGGTTCTAAACTCAAATATTCTAAATTTCTTAGCACCAGTCAGTAAAGTCTAGGCTGCAGGACTATCTTTTTCTACATCTTTTGGCAGAGGGAAGAATTCGCCAAGTTTACAGCGATTCATTTTGTTTTTATCTGACCAAGCATGAATAAATATTAGCCTAAATAGATTTTAAATGAGATATTCTCACCTCTCTTTTGCCATAGATCAGTACATAGTTCTCATAATATTTTTAGATTTTTACTTTTAAAATATAATATAAAATTTGCTTTCTCTATTAAATTATTAAATTATTTCTGTAATTAATCTTACATTTCATAGTTCGGATCCTTCAACGCCTTATGCTATTCATCTTCCTGCTTATAGCTAAGTTCTATTTTAGGGATATATATTTTCTTGTTAACATTAAATAGAGCTTCTTTCACCTCTTGTTGTTTGTAATATCTCACAAATCCAAATATGTCCATTGTCTCAGTCAAGTAGAATTCTAGATAACAGTCTCTTCTGTCAAAAATAAATTGCTTAAAATAAAGAGTATAAATGCCTTCTGTCGCGAGAGAGTTCTGCTTGATAACCTAAAAATAATATCCTAATTTTTATCAAGCATAGATAACCTCTTTTAAATTTCCACTTTTTCATCTATGGCACGCACTTCAAAATATTATTTAAGAATTTTGATTATTTTTTTTTTGTCTTCATTAGGAATGACTATCCTGGATCATGGAGTTCTTTTTCAACTATGCTCTCAAAATTTCTCCTTCTCTCCATCTTTTACTCAAATCTTATAAATTTAAAACTCAAGTTAAAATTTCATATTTTGCCATTTAAATTATTAAAATTATTTGGAAAAAAAATATAAATTAAACTAAAAAGCTTTATATGGAAAAATAAGTCTCAGTAAAAACATAATAACTTTTATTAATTTGAATTGATCTTGATGACATTGAGAAGAGTTTGATATCCAAGACCCTGAATTGACTTGGGCGTGATTTATCTTCATCATCGTCATCTTCATCTTCTCTTACTAATTTTAACCTGTAACTAGATTAAAAAAAATAACTTACTTAAAAATATAAAAAAGACTTCTCTTATATGTTCAAATGGAGTTCTTAGGAATTCCAGGCAAAGTTTGCTTTTGATGTCATTGCTACTTATTTATCATAAATTTATTTAAGATTTTTATAATTCATTAAATTTTTTAATCAATTATAAAATTGAGTGTGTACATACCTAATTTGTTCATAAATAAATAATTATCTTATTGAGTCTAAATATCTTTTTCAGATAAGTCGTGCACAAAATAAACTGACTAACTAGGACTAAAAATAATATTTATAAGTTCTGTTGTAAATTTTGAAGTTTTTTATATAGATCTCAAACACTATTTTTAAACATAAACAATAGTAAATGAAAAAAATCTTGTAAAATATTAGCAATAAACCGTTATCTCCAAGAGCAAATAAAACGCATTTTCCAAGTCCAACCATGATTTGTACTAGTTCGTTCATTTAGGAAATATTTGAAAGTCCTTCGTGCAGCAAATTAAAAATTAAATTAGTTTCTTTTGCTTTGAGTTCTGGTTATTTCTTAAAGAGGTGAGACTGTCCCTGCTATTTATCCAACTCGCTCTTTATGATCTAGTCAAATTTAATGATGTGCAGTAAACTATAAAGATTATAAATTAAATCTATATAAAATTAATTTTATTATTTGTGAATGAAATTTTATGTTTCTTTTGTCTACCAAGTCATAAACCTTTGAGATATTGATCTAATTCATAATTTAATAAAAGTTAGATTCAAAAATTAATATTTTTATAATCTTCATTTCAAAGAAATAATATTGAAAGAGAGACTGGATGTACTTGATATAAGTCTATAAAACAAATACAAAGATGCATTTAAATTTCTAAAAGCTTTTTTAAGAGAAAAATAAAAAATAAGTAAGTATATTTCACAAATGAAGCTAACTTATTTTTTAGAAATATTTATTAGAGTGAATAAACTGCTGAGCACTATTTATTATTTCATATCTTATTGCATGTTAACCTTGTCAGAAGTTTTTTATGGTAAACTAAATCCAAATGATTTTCAATATCCTTTATCAATAACAAAAATCTAGTTTTTTGGAGCAAGCATGATATAATTTTTAAATAATCTTCCTCTAATTTAAGTATTTATATAGCTTTATAGATAGATTTTAAGTTTCTTAATCTGCTTATTCCAATTTAATGAAAAATAAATTAAAAGGAAAATTAATATTTTTTTTGAAACGTTTTGATATTGAAAGTTGTCTTGCGCTAAGATTAAAGATACTGATTATAGATGTTCTCCCAAAATCCACTGGTTGTGTGGACATTTAAAATATATTGCAGAAATATATTATCGTTAAAATATTCATGCATAAAGTAATCAACGGTCTGCTTGCATTTTTAGAACACGAGTGTCTTTAGTTTCTCAAAGTCAGAGACTAAATCCTCCTCATTCTTAAACATAAAGGAGTCCTCAAAATGAGAGAGAGACTTTATTCTGAGTTCATTATCCTGCGTGAAGATGTCGTTCAGAATTACTAAGAAGGAAAAGTTTGGGTAACGAATCTATTCCTGGAAGCTATTTGATAAGATCCTTGTCTTCATATATTTATATTTTTTTAGAATTTAATTAGAATAAAAGATAGGTTGAAACAAAAGCGAGTTGCTTCATAAAAATGTTAACAATTAGATTTTCTAATATGAGTTTATTCTAAAACTTTCTCTAAACTCAACCAACACACTCATTCTCTAAAAAATCCGTAAGTAGTCTTTGAAATTATTTTAGTCGCTTTAAATTTAAAAGACCCTCCCACGGAAAAAAAGTTTTAATGATCTTTTAATTCTGGATCGGTAGATTAAAAATTATCTATTATGAGTAACTGTCATAACTATAATTCAATTTAAATTAATTTTTTATTTAATGTTATCAAATATTAATATCTAAATTACTCAGTTAAATGATTATTAAAAGTAAACAATATTTAAGCTCCTGGAGGTTCCAATCATTTTTTCGCAAATTAGTACTCCCAAGTTAGAAGAACTTTTTTATTATGATTTTGTGATATTATGAAGAAAATAAAACATTATAGCCAATCTTCTGTGTTTAAAATATAGAAGATTAATATAAATTGTTTGCAGATGTCTTTGGATAGTTATTCAGAAAATTCTCAACATAACTTTTCCTCTTCTCTTCTTGACCTGTTTCCAAATAGTAATTAATATAGTTCATAGCAGCTGTTTCGTTCTTAGATATGAAGTTTTCTACTTCATTAAATAAATCCTTGTTTGAAAAATTAGACTGCCTCTTCCATTAAAGAAACAGATTCAAATTATCATAATAAGTTATTTATAAATTGAAATATATTCCGACGATGGGCTTTCGCGGTGACGTGGCACAACTGATCAAGGAGTTACGCCTGTGAATTACTTTAAATCGATTAAGTATTATATCCCCGTTAGGGATGCTTAATTCCTAATAAATTAAATTAAATATATTCCTCTCAGTAATTTCTTTGAGCATATCTTCTGTGCATTTTGTTTCTAATCCTTTTAACTTCATAAACCTTTGTTTATATGCACTTTCTGAAGATAACTTTTAAATAAACGATAATTTTTTAGTTTAATCCTCTCGCATATTCTGATTCGATAAGAAATGATGAGTTGAGAGACTTTAATAAAGTTGGGGGAAATATCGCAAAGCTCCAATTCTTAGATTTCATTCAGGGCTTCATCGTATTTCATTTCTTTAAAGTAAACTACTGCCTAGGCAAGAGGCTTAAAATACTGATGTAGATAGGGTGTGAAAGTTAAAAACTCGCACTCTGGTTAAGCATCAGTCAAAGAGTATACTCTCTAGTAAAGTTAGATAAACTTCTCATAGCCTTGAATTGTCTCAAACTTATTCAAATTATGATTATTATAAATAATCTTTAATTTTTAAATGAGAAGCATTGAGTTCTAGAATGAGAAAAGAAACTTCTCTGTTATTTGAAACATCTGAAGTATGTAAATATTTTGAGACGAAGTCGTTATTTTGGAATAGCGATTCAGCTAGTTTGTTAAGTTACTGAATTTTATTAAGTAAGATCTTATTTGTTTTGCTAAGTTTAGGATAGAGAGCCTAATCATCTTTTAGATTTTGAATGAATTAGTCCATTTTGGAGTATTCAGGTACATTTGTCCTTATTTCTAAGAAAGAAAACTGTCTATCATAATAAATTGTAATGACTCTAAGAATGGGTTTATTAAATTGAATTTAAAATCACAGAATTGTTCAATTATAGTATGCAGCCTAATGTTTCATAAAATTAATTTACTTTTAAAATATTAATACACAATTCAATTATATGTAGATGTCGTAGAGCTCAAAGCTTCGATCTTATTAAATTATCTTTTACTAAAAGTCATAAAATAAATATAAAATAGAATTAATGCATGAAGAATTTAAGCAATTTTAAGTATTAGAGAGTGAAGGCAATTAGTTTATAATAAATTTGTCACTTGCCCATTTCATAAGTTTAAATAAAAGAAAAAGTTAAAAAAAAATTTAAAGTTAATTTGAATAAATAATTTAAAAAGCCATTGCTTGGATCAATAAACTATAGCTGTGAATTAGAGTAAACGAATTTAGTGTTGGGACTTTGTTAAAATTAATTTATATACTTGAATTGCTTTGACTTTGCGCGTAAATCGCAGTATTCATGATTTCAGTTTGAGAGTTGTACTCAATCTATTCTAAAATTAATTTTTTCTAATTAAATAAATTCAGGCACTGTAAATTTGAATCTGCTCAACACCTTGTCTACTGCTTATAGCAGCTAGAATTTCCCCACTAACTCCTTGCTAATAGAAAAATTAAAATTGATAATTTAATTACAAAAATAGAAAACTTTCTCTCGTGATTCAAAGCACTCATCAACTTAAAGACACATGGCTGCTAAATTTAAAATTTAATTTTGAGAATTGAAGCAAATGTTTATAAGTATAGGAGTCCGAGAAAATCAACTTTTAAATTAAAGATAATTTTTCATAGGCATAAAAAATATTTATTTCCTATATCTAAAAATACAATTCAATAATGATGAATATCGAGCCATTTACTATGTGTCATTTTAAGTGATTGGATACCCTACGATTCTTTTATATCTTTTAGTACTTCTAAATAAAGGAGATCTTCCTGCTTAAATGGTGCGTTTAATCCTTATACTTCTCTTGCGCACTTAGTAAAAATATTGATTACTTCTCAAAAGTCACAACCAAAGCATGGATATCAATCTGTTTGAGTTCTTCAAAAGAAAATTTCCTTCTTGAGTAAAGTCCATCAATAGTTTCAGCTGTGCAGTACTAAGGAGTTAATCCGTTGAGAGCGTAAAGTTTATCTTCAGGCAGTTTCTTCATGTTAGTCATTATAGAAATTCCAAAGTCCCCAATCTTCACATCATAGTTCTTGAAAATAAGCAAATTCTGTGGCTTCATATCTCCATAGAATATTCCCATGCTATGAAAAAACTTCATCGCACTCAAAATATATAAAAATTTTAATTAAAGTTATCAAAGTCTGCATGAAAATATAAAGCAGCTTGTAAGGAGAGTAATATTCATTTTGCCTGGAAGACTCTTCTGGATTCTTCCAGACATTCAACAAGTCTTGGAGATTGTAGTTTGCCTTTTCAACAATTACCAAATATCTCTTAATGAGATTCGTATTCTAATCCAAGATGAACATTTATAATACAAGTTAAAGCTATCTATTTAAAATTTCCTCTTTAACTACAGGAATACAAGAAGGATTGTTTAGCAATTTCAGAATCTAAGATTGATTTATAATTTATGTTGAGAAGTTAACTATCCAAGGGATAATTTACAACCTATGCATAGCTATAGTGACAAAGAAATCCAAAAAAGTGACAGTTTTTCCATCCAAAAGAGTCACTATTAAGGTCTCATTTGTCTCACAATTCACTTTATAGGAGGTGCTGACTTATAAAATATTATATTTATATATTAATGTTCCTAAGTGTCTATAGTCTTTACATCTTTGGTATTCTCTTTTATCAATTGTGGAAAAGAGGAAAAAATAAAACCAACAGACGTCGCTTGATAAATTTAGAAAAATGAAAAGTTGCAAGTTGGAATAATGCAAAGAATTTTTTACTCTCTCTTTAGATCACTCAGAATTAAGAGTGGAGTAAAAAATTATATATGGCCTGATAAAACTTGAGATTTTTTTTGTCAAACCCTTTCTTCAATTCGAAATTTTTTAAAAGTCGTAATTAATTGAAGTAAATCAATACAGATAACATTACATTAAGATGACTTTCTGTGAAAAAGCTGGCTCTAAGTGTAGACTTTTTATAACAATCAATCTAAGATTGTAAAAAATAACTCTAAAAAATAAGATTCACGTAAAATGCTAATAAAAGCGTTATGGACGTTAGAAGGATTTGAAGCTTTTTCATCAAACAAAGTACATTTTGCCACCAGTTCCTAATTGTCTATCGTTATCATCCTGAAAACGATGGCAAAAAATAAATAGGCCTCTCCTCCTTGCGCAAGCTTTTAGAGATCAGTAATAGATTAAGCATAGTACTTTGAAAAGCTTTGAATAAACTAAAGTACGACCTGTGGGTCCATCATATTTTTGTTTTCAGAGAGAGTGGCTTAAATATTCTCATTAATTTAAGACTGCTTTTCGTCTATTTTTCCACGATTTCTTAAACTATATTATTATAATTGGTTATCTAAATATGTCAGAATAGATTTAGCAAGAACTATTTCTTTTGTTCTTCCGCCTTGTCTTAAGGCTTTTTTAGGTCTGGACCTTTTTTAGGTGGCGCTTAAACTTCAGGTTTGTAAATTATCAAAGGATTTTAAGCATTTACAGCTATCTTGATCAACTCCAACTTTGAGTATCTCCCTCTCTGAGAAAACTGCAAGATCAGCCCTTGAATAATTTTAAATGCTCATAGTAAATTTATTTTTTCGAATTATTTATTAGCAAGAATAAGGATTTAGTGGGTTGATTTGGAAATAAATGCCTCATAGAATTCCTTGATAAACATAAAGTGTTCCATGATGGCTACCTCTTGCAAACTGATTCCCTCTCCAGTTTAAATATTTGTCTTAGTCTCCTTTCCGATGTTGTTATTCTGAGAAATCTAGTTTGTGGAAGCCTTAGTGTTTTAATTGCTGGCGACAGTTACGTACTTGGGAACATTTTTATTATTGAAAGAAAGTTGTTCGAAAATAAGAATTGATCATAATGGCTGTGTATTATATGCATTTTTTAAATACTAAATATAGTAAATTCAAGATAAATATAGGCATTTCATTTTTATAGTATTTAATCTAAAATAAAGTAGCCTTTATCTTATTTACATTTATAGGCATTTATGCAGTATTGACTTGAAGATTGGGGGCTTCAGTTTTAAAATCTTCTTCATCCTCATCTTCATCATCCTGAATGTTAGATTGAGTACTTGCCGTCTTTTCTTCCTCCTAAAAGTATCCTGTCTTTTTCTTTGGCTATTCAGCCTCATCTTCGTCTTCAATCTCTTCAATGTGGACAATAACTAAAATTCGCGTTTATAATTATAATCTACGATAATCTATAATATTTCACTAACTTAAGTAAGTCTAATTTCAAATAAGTTATATAGGTAGAATGTTGTCTTTCTTTGTGACTTTGTAATTTTGCTTATTGCCAACCAGTCCATGAATAGAAATCGTAGCCCCGCTCCTAAAAAGCTTAGACGTAGTGAGATCACTCTTCTGCCCTGTCTTTGAGATAATTTGAACTGCCTGTAATGAATTGTTCTCCCTTTCATAGAGTTCCTCAAGAATTAAATCTTCCTCAGTCATCTTACTACTTTAAGATGCAGATGGACTTGCCAAACGAGCTCTCGAAGAACTTTAATATTTCGGAGCTGACAGATTTTAGCTCATAGGAACTGAAGGCGGCACTGGCAACAACTGCTTCTTTTGATTGGTTAGACCACCTGACATTATCATCTGACCTGCTGATAATATAATTACAATTTTTGGGGGGGGGACGGAAGTGCACACCCCCCTAAATATGAACAAAATGCCCATAAAAGTGCCCAAATGATGTCAAAATCAGCTAAAAATGCCAAAAAATTAAGTAATTCTGGCTTTTAAAATTTCCAAGAGGGTCATTTTTACGAATTTCACTTTTTTTATGGTATGATCTATTAATATTATTTATTGAATTTAATATTGATAACTGATTGATGTTTGATATGTTTTATTCCCAAAAATAACTCAGTATCATTTCATTACTTTCTATTAAGTTATTTTTAAAGAGGTTATCTGCTATATAGTAAATCCCTTTGATAGCTGGATTATTTGAGAACTTATTTGGGCTATGAATTATTATGATTATTCTTAAAAATTGTACAAATAATTGTAAGATCCTCTAAAGTAAGTTATAGATTTTATCAATGAGTTTGCAGCATTAATTTTATGCAATAGCAGATATATTGATCTTGACTATTATATTTTAACTTGTAAGATTCTTCTCTAAATATCATTCAAGTTAAGATTGCAAGAATTTTGATAAAACAGCCAAATCGCATTTAAAAAACTAAAGGGCGAATCATAATTAATATGTATATTAACTCTAGTGTCTTCATAAGACTTTATATTCATGAGTAAAACAGAGCTCGGAAATAATTTTAAGTATTTCATAAAATTTTAAATCATAAATTTTGAAACCTCATGGACAATTTTGAAAGCTAAAAATTCTTAATTTTTTGGCATTTTAGACGATTTGGCCTAAATGATGTTTTTTTCATAAATTTTGATCATAAAAAGTGGGGGGTGTGCACTTCCGTCCCCCCCCCAATTTTTAATATATTTAACTTATTTAAGATATTAAGCTCTTACTTGCTGCTGCTGAGAGCTTGTTAGTCTGGGCAACGAACTTTTTTGTTTAACTTTGACCTCTTGTAAATAAACTAAAAAATAGAACTTGGCTGCATATTATTAAAAGTAATTAAATGAATAACTGGAGTAGCTAGAATGATAAAGTAAAGTAAAGTAAAGTAAAATTTTAGGAATATAATTAATAATCAATTTCTTAAAACAGCACTTATCGTACTGAATTAGAGAATCAGTTATTATCCTATGTAAAGCTAGAATGATAATATATAGCAAATCTGAATCATTTATTCATAACTTTATCTTAAACAGTCTTATTTATGATTATTATTTTTTTAAAAAAATAGAATTTTACAAGTCTTTTCACTTTTATTCTCAATCAATTTTAGTATAATAAAGTTAAATACATTTAGGAATTTTAAGAAAATAATTAAATTCAGAAATTTTATCTCTCACAAAATTATTTTATTAATCCTTTCCGGATTTTAAATTAAGCAGAAGATATACTACTTTGTAAATTTAAGCATAAATTTGAAATTTATAGTAAAAAATAATGGCTTTTTTAAAAAAACGATTTAAGGATTATGATTACCTAATCTTGAATATTTTGCGAATTTCATGAAAGTTTTTCTCTCTTGAATATAATAATGATTGATGATCTTCTCTATTTAGTGTTATCTATTTAATTAATTTTCTCTCGATTTAATTCAAGATTATGTTTGTATTTAATTTGTACAAAGTTAATATTTTAAAAAGATAAAAATGTATAAGCTATTAAATAAGAAAGATATTGATCAAAAAATACAATTAATTTTATCTCATAAACATGGAACCAGCAACTATTGATAAAACTTAAGAATGGGGACCTACTGAAAATAATCTTTATTTGAAGACTTCTCAAATATATTTTTTTAGAGGAAATTTTACCCATTTTTAAATTTTAGACATTTATATTTTTATAAAAATAAATAGCATGATATAACAGTATAGAGTAATTTCGAATTAGGATAAATATAATTAAGAAAGATATTTTCTTAAATTGTATCTTTTTTCCCTTTTAATTGTCTAACTAATCAAACAGTACTAATTATAACTTTAAAATTTAGTCTAAACTTAAAAACTTAAGAACTATTTTTGAAAATTATTGTATTTAAATGTTAAAGATAATAATTAAACTATTTTTGAGTAAAAAAGATTTTCTAACTTCTCCCTCCCCATTTTTAAGATACGTAAGCTTAAGAGGAAAAGCCCGAAGAATTAAAGAGCTATGAAATAAATACTTCAGATCAAGCCAATAATTAGCAGCAAGACGACAAAGAGAACACAGGATTTAGACATCAACTTCGATGCTCCAACGTACCAGAGAAAAAGATATCCTCAGAGTATGAAATCACACAAAAAATAGGAGAGGGTTCATTCGGAGTGGTTCATCTTGCCAAAGACAAAAATGGAAACCAATTTGCTATTTTAATTTTTATTTTAAGCAATTAAATTCAGCTTCAATCTAGTTTTGATGGTTTTTAATTAAATTTTAAAATTTAGTAATTATTTTATAATTAGTTTATTTATTTATGAATTTATAAACTAAAACTTTTACTAGTTATTAATTCTTATTTAAAATGGAACCAATTAAAAATGGTTGACTATTTTAAATTTGCTATTAAAAAGATTGAAATAATGTGGATGTATGAAATAGAGAACGCTGATGCGCTTATAAATCTAAATGATGTGAAGGGACTTGTGAAATATCACGATATATTCTAAGATGAAGGATTTCTAGTGTTAGTAATGGACTATGTTGACGGTGGCAAGTCTCTAACTTAAGCTGTACAAGAGCTCAAGGAAAGTAATACTCTAAACGAATAGAAGCTTACTAAACTGCTTCTAGATATCTTCAAGGTGATCTCCTCCTTGCATTCACGCTAGATTTTACACAGAGACATCAAATTGGGGAACATCCTCATCGATAGTAATGGTGAAATCCTGGTTACAGATTTCGGAAGTGGACAGCTTCTAGAAGCTTCAACGCTCTCCACTAATTCTATGTCAGTTGCTTATATGTCCCCAGAGACCTAAGCTAATGTCCTAAAGCTAGATGAAGCATCGGATATGTGGTCTCTTGGGGTAATGATTTATGAGATATGCACTGGCAAAGTAACGTACGAAAAAGACACAATAGCAATAGCAGTTGCTTTAGGGAAGAGATCGCAGCTTGGAGAACAGTTTAAGAGTCTTCAACCTCTTGTTGATAAAATTCTAATCCTAGAAAGAAAGGAAAGAATCTTTATGTAGGAAGCTATTGAATATCTCCAATCTATTCAAATAAAATTAAATTTATTTTTTAAAAATTCTAAATTCAAGAATGAAAACGAACTAAGTTGTATTAGGATAGGAATTATCTTAAGTTACAATTTCTTTATTTCTTGAAAGACAAGTCTTCTTTGGAAAAAATTTAAGTTCATTTATTCTTCATTTTATAAAATAAGCTTTTGATTTGAACTTGACAAACCAATAAGAAGCGATAAAATTTACTTTTTGTAAATTATTTATCTTATTTTTTTTATTCTTGTAAGTAAGTTTACATAAATTTATGTTCAACTTTAAGTTTTGCGTAACTGAGAGAATATTTATATTAAATGTGGCAAGAATTGATTTGAATCGTCAAGAAATTATTATTGAATCATTGTTTGAATTAAGAAATCAAAATTGCAATTCTGCGTCATAAAAATTGGATAGAAACTTAAAGAAGCCATGAAGTTCATTTTTAGAAAGTATTGTGCTCTGTGCATACTATTTAAGTGTCCTTCCATATTTAAGCTACCTCTCAAGCTTATATTTGTCTATTTCAACATATGCCATGTTAATTATTATGATGTTGTATAGCATGTCCACATCTCTGAATTCTCTATCCAACTAAAATCAAATAATTATTTAACAGTCTCAAATCCTTACTGAGTTGAGTTCTGATTTAGCCAATCTGTATTTGTTGGGCTGTATTTTCCGATCCAGATAACTTATAGTCTCCAGGGATTTCTCAAGCTTAGTTTTGATCTCTTGTCTCTGGATACTGAGTCTCTTGATTTCTCTCATCGCTTCTAAGAAACTCTCACAGTCACTCAGTTCATCTCTAACAAAGTCGTCTAAGTTGTGCAAGGTTTCTATATGCTTTTCAAGACTCTATAAAATAAGTTAAGATGACTTCCTAAAATCTTATGCTTACCAAGTCATTGAATCGTTCGCAAGACTTTTGCTGGGATCTAAAGAGAGCACTATCCGAAGGGTCTTCAATAGCAATTATTTCCTCGAGCTCACTCATTTACTTGAAGAGACTTGCTAAATACAAAAATCAAGAACTAATAATATTTCTTACACATCCTCAGGTTTAGATGATTTTGGTTGACGACAGATCTTTCAGTGAGGGACTTAAACTTCTAAAGAATCTTTGTCTACTGTCTCACAAATTACCCAAATCTTTCTATCTTCTCGTGTATGCTTTGATTTACCTCCATCTATTAGAATAAAGTTTGAAATCCTCACTCTAACTTACTCCAGAGAGATGAATGAAATACTCCTTGTATTTTGAAAGGATTGTTGATTGAGAGATTCTGCTGAGTTACTGTAAAGAGTTTTCAAGATTCTGATGCTTGATAGATCTATTCATAAAGGCTTGGAAAATATCTGAGTCCACCAGGTACTAGCAGAGCTGTATTTTTTCGCAATAAGACTCAACCATCTTCTGCTAGACTATGTGCTTTCTCTTCTCGAAAAGGATTTAAGGCAAGTCCTAAAATAGTTTAAACGATTCTATGAACTTACTGATTATAGTTCTAAATTGATGAGCTTAGGTACGTAGCAACCAGGGAATGCTCTAGAAAGTGCTTATCTTAGTTCTATGAATTCTCTATACTTTCTTTACACAGGTCTGCCATCATTAAGCTTAATTTTAAATAGCAAAGCTTCAGGCCTCAAAGCTTTTCCTTAAGCTGGTCTCTAACTATCAACTCTTTAAGTACTTATTCCTTTTTTCATCTTAAAGGGAATAAAATTATAATCTCCTGGATGAGTTTAATATCCTCTAATTAGGAATAGCTTTAGTCTAAATTTGGACTTATAAAGCTCATGTTATCAAAATTTTAACTCACTCTATCCTGTGATTAACTAACTAACGCGCTGTCTCTTCGACTTCGGCTCGTTTTATGATCCTTCATTTTAAAACTTTCACCTCTTCCGAACTAGTCCTAATCTACTTATAATAGAAAATACAGCATAAATTAACTTCGTTGATATCCTTGAAGGATTTTTCGTTTTAATGTCTTGTGCTACTAACTTAAGGCTTCATGTTAATATACTTAGTAACTTGATCTTTTAAACTTTGCATGGAGTAATTTTTCTCTTGGGCCCTCTCTTCCTCTTATTCCGGTATCTTGTTGTTTGAAATAATCTCTGTCTTAATGTCCTTGCTTGTAAAATATAATATCTTATATCACACAAATTGTAGTACCTTTGCCTCTTGGAGTAGTATACATTTGAATGTTAGAGTCTACAATTATAGAGTATCTTTTGATGGGCTCACTGTAATTTGGAAGTACCAAGGTATCGGGATGCAGATACTACGAGCCATTATATTCCTTGCTACTCTCTTACATCTTTCTTCTGTCCACATCGAAAAAGTCTTCATCAATTAAATCCTCTTCATTTCATACTCTATATACTTAATTTAATTTTAATCAACCACGACCATATTGACTTTTGCTTCATCCACTAGCGCCTGCTCTCTCTATGTCTTAAGTTCATTTTCTCTCTCTTCATCAACATTGACTCCTTGCTTCCTTAGCTTCTTCTTGTAATTTTCAATGTCTAAAGTTTCATTCATCATGTCAAGTTCACTATCCTTGAAATAGTTACTGCTCTTGGCTTTGGTGCTTACCATGATAGCGCCATTCTTTCTTTAAGAGGATTTTGAGCTAAATGAAAAACATGAAAGAGTTAAAATTATTCAAGCTCTGTTGCTTCAAGTAGTAAGTACCTGCTCCACCAGAGTGCTAAGTCCCTGTCCTGCCTCTAGCTTGAAATGTTTCCTTCCTCGTGTCAAAAGTTTGGGAAGATTGGCGAGAAAGATCATCTGACATGCTTAAATTTAAGTCAAGTGTTTCATTAAGCCTCGAGGTAGTTGTAGTTTGTCTGCCGATAACTTGCTTATAAAGTGAAATTAATTTCATTTGTGGTAATTTGGTAATCCGTAAGCGGATTACCCCTGTCTCATAGATGATTGTAAATTGTTGTTAACGTTCTAAGTCTTTTATTTCTTGATCTTGGCTGCATTAGAATCAGGAGTGAAGATAACTTTTTTGCAGAAGTCTAATACATCGTCCTCCTTGTCTAGATAGAGCTCAGTCATTTGTGGCAGTCTCTCATTGAGTGAGAAGACCAGGTAGTTCTCAGTAAAGCAACATTTCCTGCTTTAGAAGTAAGAGGTATGCAGCTAGTTCATGTATGTTACATCATTTGGCTTTAAATTATCATTAAATAAATTTTAAAAGGGGGATTAAATTTTTGAGAAAAATTTGTTTTTAAATTTATAAAAATTAGCAAATTGTATATATTTTTTGGTTTTTTTTTTTATTTTTTAATTTTTTAAATTTTTTTAACTAGTTTTTAAAAAATTATTTATTTAAAAGAAAGTTATTATAAAATTATTAATTAAATAGCAACATTAAATTATAAAAGATATAAATTTAGAGTAAGTCTGAATTAACTTTTTGAAATTAAAGGAGATGGTAATTTAAGATCTATAATTTTAACCAATAATTATTTATAAGTTGGATAAAAATTCCATTTTTCATAGAAAATATTTTAGGCAAATTAGATTATCAAATCTTAGATAATTTCTTATAAAATATTTTTATTTTCTTTTAAAAGTAGTTATCAATGAATAATTTTTTAATTCTCATTTTTCCTATTTCTTTAGCTATTACGTTTACAATAGTATAATTTCACCAACTGTTAACCTTGATTTACTTATAAGAAAAGACATGTGAGCCCATGACAAACTCAGGATTAACTAAAACAATTGCATCTCGAAAATAGATAACAACACTCGTAGGGAAAAAAAACTAAATTAAAAAATATTAAATTAAAAAATTTTTAAAATTTAAATTAAAATTAAAATTCAAAACGCTTAAGAATAATGACGCTAAGAACAGAATAAGATCATGAAGCAAGAATTCATTAGCCACGTTTTAAGAAACTCAAAGTGTATTTATAAATTTTAATTTAATCTGTACACCTCTCAACAACGGAAGTGAACTCATTCAGTTTTAAATTTAAAAATTTTGATTTCTAATTTTCAAAACTCAATGGTTGAGAGTGATTCCTTTAGTGACCTATCAACTGCTGCCTCACTCTCTTCTTAATTTACGAATGGTCAATTATAAAATAACTTGCATAGGTCTTTGCTATTTGAAGAATGAGGAGAGAGAGATTTTAACTCTCGTCTGAGAGTTAATTGTCTTCGAAGGCCAATTGTATAAATGACTTTGCACGACGAAGAAGATTCGAGCCCAACGAATCAGTGAATAGTCGAATAGAAGAAGAAATTAAATAAAGATTCATAGCTATTTCATTTCAGCTCTGCTTAATATAGCTGCATTTAAATAAATCAGAGCAATAATTGCACAATTTTTATTTCATAGGGGATTCATAGTTGTAATTAAGACATTTATAATAAATTTATGATGATGGGATTCAAAAATAAACAAAAATTTTGAATAAATAAGATAAACAACAATTTATATTGTTCAATCTCCTTTTTTAGGAAGCTATTAAATTAGAATTCAATGAAAATATTTTATAAACATGATATCTATAGATGTGAAAATCTAAATTAATGATTTTATATTATTTAAAATCCATAAAACGAACGGGAAATGAGGAATAAAAGGCCACATTTAATAAAATAAATTAGAAAATTAGATATAGTGAGTTAGAATATTTTCTGATTCATTTTTCATTTCATTTCAGAACAGAATGAGACTCAATTGTTTCATAAATTCTAAATTAAATTAAAAAGAAGGAACAAAATATTTATAATTAAAAAATGAAAAATGTTTTATTAGCATTTAAGATATATATAATAATCATTGTAAAGTATAAGAAACTACTTTTACTTTAAATCAAGATTTATATTTAAAATTAATATACAAATAAAAGAGTAGACTCTATTCTATTACCTACAAAACGGGCTCAATTCAAAACTTCGCAGTCTGGAATAAATAATCTTGCTTCAAATTACAACCAAAGCCCATAAAAATATGGCTTCTAAGCTTAATGCTTAGCTTAAATCTGACAGCAGAAAGCTTTTGATAAGCCATAAGCCAATCTATTAGTACCAGAATGTATAAAAGAAGTCATATCAGCTCAGATATAAAATACCATTACGACGTATTGATCCTGAAAAGCGCAGAAATGTCCGCTTCCCAATTTAGGATGATGAAGACTTTTACTACCGCGCTTTATAAATTCAACTGCAAAAAGAATAAAAAACTCGGAAAACTATCTTTATTATGACTAAGCCCCACTATTTGACGAAAGATGATGATCGATACGAAAACTAATAAATGATATAGTAGTCTGGAAATGTTGAGTCTACAAAAAAATTCGCTTTCAAAGATAGATCAAAGCTGATAAAGCCTTCAAATCAAAACCTAGTTCATCGGAAGTCTTCATCCGTAATCGAGAAGTTGCAAATGGGTATTCAGGCTAAGCTTAACGCAACATCATTCAAAGTAAAGTCAAAGTGATAGTGCTCACTCAACTTTCAAAATCTAAAGTAGCCCTTTGAAAGTTCACCTATCGTTAGCCATTCATTATCGAAAACAAGATTAAATTTATTTATAAAATTAAAATTTCATGATATTGTTTTAATGATGAAATAATCTTTAGTTTGTAAGATGACTAGGTTGGCTGAAAGATTTAATCTCAGATAATTTCTTAAATTCAGGTAAATTTGGATCTTCTAATTAATATTTTGTAATTCTTAAAGGAAATAACAAATCTTTTGTTTAACTCAAGGATTTAGATTTAATTACATATTAAAGGTATTTTTTATTTAAAAATTTATCTTTATGAGTAGGAGACATTTAAATTGATGTTAAGACTACATTAATTGCTGAGGCTTTAACTATATCTAAAATAAGTTTAGTTAAGACATTTAATTAATAATTCATTTTATAAATTTATATATATAAATTAAACAGCGACAACAATGATACGACTTATAAATGGGAAAATATTCTGATAATCATTGAATTTTAAAGTTAACATCTTGGCCTACTTAAATTTACAGTCAAAAATGTGGTTTATAGTTTCCATATTTCCTATAACCACAAATTTTTATTTTATCATATTTAAAAAGTTATCCTAAATATAAAAGCTATTATATAATTAGATTAAACACTTTTTTATTGCACGATATAATTTTTAATTCTTTCTCTTAACTCATAATAAGTAATTGATATAAATTTCTACTATACCTTTCTCATTTCCACCACCCATGGCCAACCTCGACTAAAAACATTTGTCCCATTTCCATCTTCAAGTAAATGGACAACTCTTTCGAGAGTCATTGCGATGAAAAGCGAGGCGAAGCAGAAAACAGTGATACTTTTGGTAAGTATTAAATTAAAAACAACTCTTGATTAGGAAAGAATAACTTTAAGACGCCTCCCAAAATCAGTGTTAATATATTTTATTTTAAGTTCCAACAAAGAGGACGACTATTGTTTAGAATTTAATTAAAATCGGTGATTTCTTGAAATAAAAAGACGGGGTCTTCAACATGGTGGAAATCAAATCATATATTCACCCTGATGTGCAGCTTGTTTGATAAATAATAAAAAATTAATGTGAATTTCTTCTTAAATCATCGTCTCAGCACCTCTCAGCAGCGAGATATGTCGCACGCACCCCTCATCATCTTTGTCTGAAATTGTGTCGCTAAAACTTGAACTGAGCGCTCCCACACAAAAGTTGCTAGGATAAAAAGTACTTAGAATTTTATGCTGAATCGAATGGTCTAATAATTATTCAAATTAGACACACTTCAACTGTTATATTTTCATTCCATTTTAATTTATATCTAATTTAATTCTCTTTTTTATCAAATTCTAAGCCATATTATTTTTATTTTATATAAAATAAATTATTAATCATAAAATTATTATAAGATTTCATTATATTAATGCAACAGAAAAGAGTCTAGATAAATTATTTTTGATATTAATCTGTGAATAAAAAGATATTATAAAGTGAATCACTCCTGAAAGACAAGGAACTTAAAAGATAGAATCAGATCTAGAAGAAAGAGTACGAGAGCTATTATTTTCAGAAACTCTAAGGGTAATTTTTTATTTAAAATTTAATTTCTGCATGATTCACCTGAGTAAGTAGGCTCACTTGTTTTTAAATTTTAAGTTAAAATTTCTGATTACTAATTATCCAAACTCAATGGTTGACTCCTTTTGCAACCAAGCAATATCTACAACCTCACTCTCTCTTTTAATTGAGAACGATTCTCTCTAATATAACTTGTATAATAGTGGGCCTTTATTATTAGAAGCACAGAGCTAGACCGATATGCAAGCTCGACTTAGAAATGAGGAGGTCCCTCTCTCATCAGAAAATGAGGAAATGTTTTTGAAGGCAGAGTTCACAAAGATAAAGGATTCTTTGCATGGTCTCATTAAAGAATTGAATGATCAGAATATCTGAAGGAAAGAATAGGTAGAAGCTATCTTAGACAAACTCAGTATAGCTAGAGTTATATAAATTAGTATATTGTCACGGTTATAAATTTATCTTAATGAGCAATAAAATATTTTACAAAGTCATTTTAATTTTTAATTGAAGGTATTAAAGTTAATTCAACAAGTTAGGTAATTTGAATGTTTTAGCAATAACTTGAGATTTATTCTTCGTTAAGTTATTTTTAATGTTACCTACATTCTAAAATAAAAATGCCATTGAAGTCTCAAATGAATTTAAAATTTGTTATTAAGCCATCTGCCATCATAAAAAGTTATTTTAATATAAAAATGATTGTACAGAAAATAATGTTTCAAATTTATTGATAAATTAAAACTTTCACTCTCTATGATTGTACTCGCCTTAGGTTGATTTTATTTTTGTAGCCTGCTATTTAATATAGGGAGATAAAGAATACAATAAGTTAATGAAATATGAAGACCATTAAATATCTTTATACATGAGATGCTCGCAAATATATAATAGATTTAATAAATTTTCTTTTTAATTAGGTTATTTTTCTTAAAATAACATTTTAACTAGCTAATAAACGAAGTATCAAACAATAAACTTTTTGTTTAATTTATATTTTAGTGTTAAATTTTTATCTCTTTATAAGTCAAACGATATTTAGTTAAGCAAAGTAATAGTATAGAATTGGCAATAAAAAAATTAAAGAGAGTTAACACTTGATTTAATTCATTAAATTAATGCAACTATTTAATAAATACAAAATATATTAAAAAAAGTAAAATATGAAATTAATAAACACATAATTCTATCTCTCTGGATTGTAAATTATTAATTACTTCTTTCTCAATTTAAAAATATATTTTGTGATTTAAGAATATGTCTAAGTTTGTTTATGAATATGTTAAGAATACTATATCCGCTGCAATTCCTGTAGCAAAAAAGCAATTAAAATTCAGAGCTCCGTAATCTGTAATGACTCCTCTTGCTAATAAAGACTCAAATTACAAAAAAGTCGCTCTATCAAAGGCTCCTAACTTAGCGCATAAAAGTAAACCTGATTGTAACAAGCTTTGGATTATGCTATAGCATATAAACAAAAAGCAGAAAACCACCACAAAGCAGCTTTATCTAAACACTCAGCGATAAACTTCCAGTAAAATTAATCCTAAATTGGTATAACAAAGGAATTCAAATGAGAAAGATGGAGTCATTTCACATCGTACTCATTAACCTCAACAATAAGAAGGTTAAAATGCTAGAGAAGCAACTCTCAACATCCAAAACTCCCATTCTTTGAGCAGAGAAGAAGATCTAGATGAGATCTACGAAGAGGAGAAAGAATTGAACATGTCTGAGACTACCAAGAAGGCCACTCTCAACCTTGGCTCAGGCAAGATGGGACCTCAAACATCAGACTTTATTCTTAAAACTGGTGGGAGTCTAAATCTATCCTCAAGAAGGTGCAACTGGGACTTCAGAAAAAGCTCAAGGCAAAGCCTTTCAAACTCAACCAAAAGTGAATAGAGTTCACTTGACTCAAGTTCAAAGACTCTTTGAGGTTCACCATTCGTTGTCACTTTACCCCAAAAAATTGGAAAATTTAAAATTTTTTTTTTATTTTTTTTACAATTTAATTTTTAGGAACTTTTTAAATGATATAAAAAAATAAGATTTTTAAAGATAACTACTTGGATGAACTCTCATTAGCTTTGAGATAAAGAACTCAGATAAGTTTTAAATTTTTAAATCAAACATCTTCTTAAATCCTAACTAATTCATCAACTAATTCTGATAAGAAATTAATGTCAGTCTTGCAAATATAATATTTTTCAACTCTTCGAAATTATCTCTGATGATTTACTCTACCAATCTATTTAATTTGTATCTTGAATTTAGAGTTTGCAAAACTATTGAATAATTCTTTTGCACATAACATAATCAAACAAACGCTTATATTATTTTTACTAACTTATAATTAGTATTTTTGTATAAACTATAAATAACCCTTTTATCTTGACTTAATACTTACTTAAAATTTGCCCTAATTAATTTCTTAAATTTGATATTTTAAAAATAGAGTCACTTAAATTCTAATTTAAGCAAATTTACTTAAAGTTAAAGCTTCCTTTTTTTTTTTTGTGTGTTTTTTTAAAAATTATTTTTTGGTTTTTGATTCTTAAGATTATTGGTTTCTTTAATTTAAAAATCACTTAAAATTAAAATTTTAAAACGAAATCTAATGGTTAAAATTGAAAAAAAATAAAAAATTTTTAGACATCAAATCTATATTTAAAAGAAAAATTTTTGCAACTTCAAAAGATGAAGATTATAATACTGAAAATTCTAGTCTATAAATCACAGAATTTATAAATTGCAGAATTGCGAATGAAAAAAGTATTAATCAGGTTTATTGGCATTTATAAAAACTGATAAAAAAAAGTTTTAAAAGAAAATCGTTTTCGTGTTTTAGTTGAGTTATGCGTCCAACCAAATTTCCGAGAGAGAATAAAACACTTGCGTAATCATTGGCATATTTAAGGAAGAATTGTTTATAAATAATTTGGCCATTATAATTTCACCAGGCTAAGACTTGAGTAATTACAATTCTAGAGTGGATGATGTGAAGGTAGCTTGGTATGAAGAAATCAAGATAGAGGAAGAATCAACAGACCATAGGGAATTTAAAATTCCAAAGACGGAGGAAAAGAAAAAATAGTAACTACTATATAAGAGTACTAAACTGTCTCAAATAAGCAACAAATCAGAATCTTCGACTTCTATAAAAGCAACTGATTAGAGGAAGAAGTTCATCAAAGAATTTTATGAAAGATAGAACGGGATAAAAAATAATGAGAGATCAAATTTTTTAGATTTTACGTATTTTTGTAGGCATATAAAATTCAAAATTAAATTTTTTAGCTATACAATCTACAAAATCTTAACTCACAGATTATTCCAAATTTGCCTCGATTTTTAGCACACAGGAATCATTCCTATTAACGCTAAACATGACAGTCTAATTGAATTTTCTAGGACCCCTAAACTTATTTGTTATTCGTAATACAGGGGGGGGGGGGGGAGTAACTCAAATCTTCATTTTTCATGATCATTTAATATAAATGCTCATGAAAAAAAAACATAATTATTTTTCTCTATTTAAAATTGAATTTCCCTTTTTTTTAAAGAATTAGAGATAAATTTTAATTTATGTTTTAGACTGCAAGCTACGAAATCAGTAGCAAATCTAACTATATGAACCTAGTTGAAAAACTCAAAACCTCACTTAAAATTAGCTTTTGAGGATAAAGCGAAGCACAATAAATAGATGGATTAGAAGTATTATTAAACCAATAGATTAAAGCATTTCATAAATAATCTAGGACACACAAATCCTCTTTTAAGAAGAAAAATTATAGACAAGAGATAGAACTACACTATAGACACCCGTAGACTTCATGAAAAGAGGAATTAAGTTCCTCACCAAAAGAAAATCTCAAAGCTTACTCATTAACAAGATCGAACTAAAATAAAATTGATTTAGTAAAGATTAATTAATTCTCTAAGTTTAAATTTTAGATTTATAACTAAAAATTGAAGGGGAAGATAAGAATGCTTTTATATTAGATGTGATAATTTAATATCTATCCTATGTTGTTGAATGATCTTTTGAAGATTAAGGGGGAATAATTTGATGAATTTTTTTTGTAATTCATTAGATCTGTCTTATTTTCTACTATAAAAGACGGGGCTTAGATATTTTAAATTTTAAATTTAAAATTTTTTTTTAATTTATTT
>JAJKFJ010020970.1:0-27560 GCA_027382625.1 Tetmemena sp. SeJ-2015
AAAGGAGGTTAAAATGCTCCCTAATCATTAAAAGGTGGACAATTTTGGAAAAAAGATCAAGCCCAATAATCCTATTCTAATTTTTAGACAAGGCTTAGAAATTTCGAGCACTTTAGAATTTGTTACTGATTTTTGTGTATTATCTAAAATATATTGAGTTCTATTATCAAATCAAGAATGAAATAGAGGAAAGGACTCTCCCAGAACAATTAAGTTTCTTCCTATGGATTGAGTGGGATGTTCAATATGCAGGCTAGAGAATTCAATCAGATTACTATCAATTCAACAACTTTCAAGAGTCTGTATAATCAGTATAATGGGTCCGTAGCAATTTAATATTTAGCTTACATGATTGGCAATAGCAACTAACTTATAATGCAAGGTGGAAATATAATCTCCTCTTGCTTTGCCTCTCAGTATGGAGGCTTTGCGTATTTGAAAGGCTCCAAGGATTAAATTGTTGCAATAAATGATACCACTATATTTTATGTGACAATTTTGAAATATAATAATTATATTGGCAGATTCAAACATTGGCTAATCTCAATTTTTACATGTCGAGGGTGCCAACTCATAAATTAAGCTTTTAAAAGGCTTCTCGCTTTCCTCAATATTTTATTTATCAACAACTTCATTTACTCAAGGAATGATTTTAAGATAAAAAAATTTTAACTTAATTTTCATATCGTCAACAAACACTTCAAATATCTTGCTAGACAATAATAATTATCGAATAAAATCAAATTTTATACTTGCGAATTTCATTAAATGTGAGATCAAATTAAACTTATAGCAATTTCGGAGGATCATTACTGAATAAATCAATTTAAATATGTGTATATTGAATGTTTCCTCTTCTTAGAATACCTTTATCGTAATAAACTTGCTTTTATTATTGATTAAAAAAGTTTAAACGGCTCAACTTTCACATATGCTTCTTCTAAAACACAAGGAGGGCTGATTTACTCAACAGCAGGAGTGAACTAGCAAGTAAACATCAGCAACTCTTACTTTTCTAATATCTCTTCCACAAGTAATGGAGGCATTATATTTGCAAGATCTCTAGGTACATAGCAAATAAATGTTAATGGATCTATAATAAACAATTTCACAAGTGGAAGTCTTGGTGGCTTTGGCTATTTCATAAGCACTGGCATATAGTCAGTATATATAAATAGCTCCTAAATGGTTAATGCAAGCACTGCTACTAATGGAACTTTTACTTATCTAGCTTCAACCATATCTACTGGTCAAGTTTAGGCGACATTAACCATCGAAAACTCATTTTAAATAGCTTAAATTTATTCTCAGACCTCAATGTTTCTTCACTTGAATTATGGAGAGATTTCCCCAAAACCTACAACTCTGTTACCTCAATTTTAACAAACCTTTCCTCAACCTCTATTCAAAGTTAGACAGCTTTTAGCTTTTAAAATAATCTTTAAGTTAATTTCGCTACTGCAAATAACAGATTTAGTAATTCCTATGTCACAAATCTTGGGAGCTTTCTACTATTGTATCCTCAAGTGCTATATTCAGATGTAGGCTCAAAGTTTATAGGGAGTGCTGCTGTCTTTGGCGGCGTATTGAATTGCTAAAGCTGTTCAGCAACATTTACAGGCTCCTCGTTTATAGACACCCTCAGTATTGCATATCTATAATTTCATAGTGATTTGCATTTTAGTATGAACGGAGGGGTAATGATTCTTCAAAATCAGTTTACAGTCTCTCTTTACGACATTTAAATTACGAACTCAAAATCTTTTATAAGAGGAGGAGCTATATTTACGAGGAGAACTTAAAATGACTAGAGTCAAAATGCTAAGTTAGTTATAGCTGGCTCCTTCAATGACATACTCTAAACCTAATCAGATGTTAGTGGAGGGTTCCTATTAGCTAATCATTCTATGCTTGATATACAAATTAATTCAACAAGAATAAGGGGAAGCTTTGCACAAAATAGAGGAGGAATGATTCATATACTAAATGTGACGGAGAATATTTTGCAATTATATAATTATTAAATGTGGCATCTATAAGTGTCAGCAAACTTGTAATTTTTTTAATCTGACTAGTGAAAATGTAACATCAAATGAAGGAGCTTTAATTTTCTCAAATCTATCTGATACAAACTTCTCAATTTCCGATTCAAACGTTGCCTGCTCAAATAGGAACTACCTAAATGAATCCTTACAGAAAGCATATTAGGGCTCTTTATTTGAACTAAACAATACCAACTTCTTGATCTCTAATTAATATTTTTTAAAAATTTGAAGATTTTAAGAATTATCTCGAAAAGAAATACCTTCTAAAATTGCCAGTAAAAACTTTAAGGATCAATTTTTAGGATATTCAATGTAAAATTATAAGGAAAATAGGAATAAATATCATAATATTAGATCAATGTCTCTAATTTCTATGACGAATTTTCAACTTTTTATAACAACACTGCTTAGATAGGAGGAGCATTTTATTTAGAAAGTTGCCCAGTTGTTCTTTTGAATCAATTAATTATCTTTTACTGATATGAATGGAACTATCTTTAACCAGAATAAAGCTTTGTAGATAGGAGGCACGATATTCCAAAGCTTCAACGTTTCTTTAACCTTCTACAATATAAATCTCAAAAGTAGCACATCTGTCTTTGATGGTGGCTTTATGTATTCTCAGAATAGTTTGGCCTCAGATTTCATAGAAGTGAATTTTAGTGGAGACATAAATTATATCAGTAATTGCTTGAGCATCAACGGCAACGGAAGTTGTTTCTATGTAGACTCTCCCACCTTAAATTTCATAGTTACATCCCAGAATAAAATAGCAAATCTTAGTGCAGGAGGTGCGGGAGGACTTCTATATTCCAAAAACTCGACTTCTATATAATTCAAAAACTAAAATATCTAAAACATATCTGCCAGAAATGGAGGAAAGCTATTGAATATTTTTATGAAAGCTTATATACTCAGAATCTCCTGTTACCTAAATCATAATGGATACAGTTCAAGTTGATTGTCAGGATAACCCTACTAATTAAGCAGGCTTTTCTAGTCAAGTAACTGATTCATATTTCTCAAAAGGATCGGTTTTTACTATACAAGGAAGCATCCCTGTTGTTAAAGTCAACTCTCTTTTTTTTAATTTTTTTAAAAATCTAATTATAGATTAGTCTCTTCAAATAGTAAACTGTAGATAAGCTTTCAATGGATCGGTATTTTTCTTAGTAAATACTACCCTAACTGATTCTGGTGGTTCAATATATTCAGATAATGAAGCTAAAAATGGTGGAGTATTTTACTGCCACAATTGCTCTCTAGACTTTAAAAATGTAACTTTTAAAAATAATCTGGCTCGATAGGGAGGAGTGTTCTATCTTAATGAGAATTCAAATATAACAATAGACGGAATAAATACATTAAAGAACTCTGCAGGTGATTATGGAGGGATTGTTATTTTCTCTGAGACATCAAAATACTCTTAAGAGTCTAAAATTGAGATTAAAGGATAGATATAGATTAGCAAAAGTTTTTCAAAATTATAAGGAGGTAGTTTCTATCTGCAAAATCCTCTCCTTGAAATCATCATATCTCCAAGCTTTAATTAAACTATCGAAAATGATTTTGACAAGGCAATCTTAAGTCAATCAGGATCTAATCTATCAAATGGAGGAGTGTTTTTCATCCTTTCATTAAAGAGCCTATATATTGCAAATATGCAAGTGTCAGATATATTTACAGCCGCTTATAATGATGGAGCATTTATTTATTCTGATAGCAACTCTGCAAACTATTTTTATTAACATAAGCATCCTAAATACAACTGTGAGTTGTAATGCTATTGATTAGACTCACACTCTTGGAATTGTTGCAAATGGAGGAGCGATTTATTTGAGAAATTTGAGTCTGCCTGTAAAAATTACGGATTCAAAAATTCAAAACTGCTTCAATGCTAATTAAGGAGTATTTATCTATTTACGTTTTAAAGAGGCGCTATAACTGCAATTAATCAAGAAGTCTAATTCCAAAATACAATTGTTAAGAACAATGATGCCCTTTAAGGAGGAGCAATTTATTGCCAATCTTGCATTCTCAAGCTAAAGGATTTTTCTTTTCTAAATAATAAAGCCTCGGTTGGAGGCTCCTTAGCCGTCTAAGATAAATTGATAGCTCATAACTTTTAGAATGTTTCTATAAACGGCTCAAGAGCTATTGGTGATTTTGGAAATGGAGGATCAATTTCTCTTTAGTCAAATGAATTCATTGGTACTGATAGCATTACTTTTTCAGATAAAATAAAAAAATATATTGCTAAACAGATCTAAAAGTGTATGATACCAGCGCTTAATAATTAAAAAATAATTTTAATACCTTGGAGGTTTTATATATGTAGATTACACAACTCTTTCCCTGAATATAAATTGCTTAGTTTTACTCTTATTTAAGAATATTTTCAACGTAAACGTCACAAATTCAAGAGCTTCCATAGGTGGAATATGGTTTTTTAGTAATATTTAAAACTTCAATTTAGCAGAGCCTGGCTACTACACAAATTTTTCTGCTTCAGAATCTGGATCTATTTTAAAATCAATGAGTTATTCTAGTAACTTCCTAATTTAGAATGTTTATTTTAGTTACTAAGGCTACCTAGTTGCTGATTTAGGCCCGTCTATAGATTTACTTTTTGCAAACTCTTTGATATTGGAGAATATTGAAGTGAGTGATATTTATTCTACATAAGTCGGAGGATTCTTAAAAATATCATACTCAATGAGTGTCATTGTTAGAAACTCAAAATTCTCAAATCTGACTTCAAATCAAAGTGGTGGATTTGGATACTTTTATGCATCCCCAATAACTATTTAAAATTGCTCTTTCGATCAAATTAATGGCTTTCAAGGAGGAATCCTTCATTTAATGGATAATTCAGACACAATCATGACACAGAATAATTTCTCAAACATACAAACAGCAGGAGGAGGTGGCATAATTTTATTGTTTATCATTTCATAATATATGCTTCCCATGAAGGAGTGATCAACATAAATGACGACGCTTATAATTACTCTACCCCTTACAACATTTTATTCCAAGATTGCAACTTTTGGAATCTAAGTTCAACATCAATAGCTTCTGGATTTTACCTGTCTAGTTACTATTTGTAAACTTTTACGCTCCAGGATGTTAACTTTTACAATTTCACGTCAAGTGGAAGTGGAGGTCTCTTTTATGTAGATAAAATTAGAGACTCAATTATAATAAGTACTTCAGATCCTTCAAAGAAGAATTATTTCATGCTCTTTTCAAATAATGGCAATAGTTTTGGGCAGAACTTTGGATCGTTTTTCTATTCAACAGCTTCCCTTTTGAGTTTGCATGTTATGAATTCGCAATTCTAATGCTAAATATTTATTTATAGCTCACTAGAGCCTCCTGACCTTTCTGAACTGACAAAATCTACTAATGTTTCCAATGTAGGAGTATTTTCAATAAATGGGGCAACATCAGTGCTTTCTATTTTGAATACATTTAGATACTGCAGAGGAGCTTATAAGGGTGGTATTTAATTTTAAATGTATCTTTACCCTTTCGCATACAGTTTTTCAAGATATAGGCTCAACCATTTACTAGAACTCAGCTAATTTGGGAGGAGCGATTGCAGCTTCAAACTCCCTTATTTTGTTAAATAAGACTACGATAACTCAAAATTATGCAGCTCAAGGTGGAGTATTTTACTTCCAAGATTAAAAATAAGATTTATCTTATTTTAATTAAAAAGATAACACAACAATTAGGACATTTATGACACAAATTTACAATAATCAGGCACTACGTTAAGGAGGAGTCATTTATTCAGAGAAAATTGACGTTTCTAACTTTAATATCTCTGAATACTATTTTTATCAATCTTCTTTCACGAATAATTCTGTTACAGATGGTTTAGGAGGTTTTATATTTTCAGATAATAATCTGGCTAACTTGTACATATAAGAGTCTTCAATAAGCTATCATAGTGCTTTTTAAAGAGGCGGATTAGCATTTATCTTGAGTATCCTGAACTTTCAAATAATCAAATCAACTCTTAAAAATATACAAGCCCCCTTAGAGCCAATGATTTTTTCTATCTCACCAGGTTTGAAGTTGCATATTATTCAATCCTCACTCATTTAATTTTGAAAATATTAACTTTTATGAGATTTAATTATCATTTGTGATGAGAATTATGACTAAGACTTAGTCTATTTCTTAGAATATGATAATGTATCATAAACCTAATCTGGTTCCTTCACTCTAAAATTTTCACTTTTAAATGAAAATTGATATTTGATTTGCTACAGAAATATATGCTAAGAAAAGCGTCTTTTAACAGTGCGGGCCGGCTGGCTAAGGAGGAATGTTTAATCTCCTCTCTACTAACTTTACAGATGAAGGCTCTACTTATTCCTAAATTTCAGCTTCTTAAGGAGGTGTTTTGTATGCTGTATTAAGTTTTAATTAATAATGAGGATTTAAAGATACGTATAGTCATTTGTCGTATTTACAGAATGCACTATTTACGAAAATTTAGCTCGAGACGCAGGAGTATTTTACTTGAATCAAAATTCTTTTATTAAGATTTAAAACTCGAAATTCTATAACAACAGAGCCTTTTAAATTAACTTAATAAAACTATAAAATGATGACCCATTCACGAATCAGGGAAGGCCATATCAGGAGCGAGGGCTAAGGTCACTGAAGAGTATTTCCCTCTTTAAAAAAAATTGAAATAGAGTGTTTCAATTAAGCCTTCTTAGATTAAGAAGAGCTCCAAATCCATGAGAAATCTACACTTCTCCCTAACTTGGATCTACCTTGCCCTTAGACTAATTATATTTGTCTCCTTTTTCAAACATCATCAATGCAAAGGAAGAGGGTTTTCGGAAAAAGCTTTCAAGTATGCAATTTTAGAGAGCAATTAAATTTTTCCCTTATTAAAACAAGTCACTATTTCATACATATTTAGAGACCTCAAGAGCTGATTCTTTCACGTAAGAGCAAAATTACTAATGTTGCACGTGTATTTTGTTTATACCTTTTAATATTACTCATTAAACACTTTAAATCGCTAAATCCTTTGAATTAACTAGATGCTTAAATAATTTTAACTCTTTTCAGAAGCAGGAGTCTTATATATTGAGAGCGGCTCATATGCCAACATTACTGGCACTCTTATCTATGAAAATTATGCTTAAAGGAATTCTTTCTTATCTGCTCTATAAACTTCTAGCACGAGAAATGTTTTATATTTAGTGTTTTTAAATGTAACCATCTCAAGCACTGAAATATATGACAATTAACCAAAAAATTTACATTTTTAGGGAAAATAAAAAAACTTAAATTATGCAGAATCAAATACTCTTTCTTTAATGAGGGGATCAATGATAATTACTGGCTGCAACTTTGAAAATAATATGGCTTATACTGCCAGCAAGAATATTTTTGTTGGCTTTTCCAGTTTGATTATCTCTAAGTCAACCTTTAGAGGAGTTAAAAGCATGAATAAAAACCTTGATTAAACAATAGGCTCATTTATATTGGCAATTTTAGATGTTGATCTTCAAGTTCAAAGCTCATTCTTTTAAAATGGATACTCTTAGTATGGAGGTGCAATTTATCTTTTTTAATTTATGTCTCAGGTGAAGCTTCACTCAAGCTAAGTAGTTAAATAAGAATTTATTAAAGTAAAAAGTAGCTGTTAATTTTCAGCAAATGTAGCAAAAATTAGTGGTGGAGTTATATTTGCATCGGGCTTCAAATTAATTTAGATAGATAAGAACTCAGTTCTCATTAACAATATGTTAATTTCTTAATATTGGATCGATAAAAGGAGATGATATCTATGTTTCAAACTCTCAAGGAAGTCTAAATATCTTTAATACTAAAATTTAAAATCCTAAAGCATCGCTTTCTATTTATGCAGAGTATTCATCAATCAATCTAACTTTAATAATAAAGAGATATGCGTTAACTATTTTTTACTTAAGTTACAATGAGTGACATCGCAACATTGGGAACCAATTAGATTTATGGATCTGCTCTCTAATGTCTAAATTGTCAAACAGTTCATATTAAGTCTTCAACTTTCTAACGCTTAAAAAGTGTCAACGGAGGAGCATTCTATTTCTTTGAAAGCACTTAAGTTAAGAAGTAATTCAAATAAACTTCAAGTTCTTAAGACAAGTATCTCTTCGAAAAGAGCTCATTCAGTTATTCAGAAGCAATATCAGGAGGTGTATTCTATTTTGACAACATACTTTAAGTTAAGAAGCTCTTTTTATTTTTCGATAGTTAATATATCAAACTGTGAATTCTCAAACAACAAAGCTAAGAATGTTTCTTCTTCGATTGAAGACGACTATGAAGGCTCTGGTGGAGCAATATTCTTCGAATGTCTCAATTCTGATTTAAACTGCTAAGTAAAAATTACAGGCTCAACAATTTTCAAGAATAATTATGCAGATGTATAAGGAGGAGCTGTCCATTAAAACTGTAATAATCTATCAGAGTAAATAAAATTTTAAATATGATTGGAATATGATCGAACCATAATTTGGCAGTTCTGTAAAATTTTAGGATAATTTAGCAGCTATATATGGAAAAGATATATCTTGCTTTGCCTAAAATATAGCCCTAATAAATCAGACTGTATATTCCTAAACTCTTAAGAGATTTGAAAAGTAATCAGATGATAATTTGAGATTTTTGCAAGGATTATCATAAAATTTGTGGATTTATATTTGACTTATCAACAGAATCTCAAGTTTCAAATCAAAGAAGTGGGGGAACAATTCCAGATATGTATCTTTGCTTTATTGATAAGTACAATTAAATTGTCTTCACAGATTCTGATAGTAAAATCAGAGTAAGTGTAAATTAAAAAATTGATCTTTAATTAAATACCCAATTGCAATCTGAATATCAGAAGTTTCGGGGGGGCCTTTCCTCGACAGTAAAATTTTATAATGAAAAAAGGTATCGAAAAAATATGTTTATAGGGTAATTTTCGCTCCTAAATTTGATTCTTACAGTTATAGAGGTGTATTGGAATATCTAAGGCTTCAAATCTTACTCCTAATTCAGTCAGCTGAAGGTCAGCTGCACATAAATAAAATCTATATTTTATGCTAATTTTTCGCTATTGTAAAATAAACTTAAAGTGCAATTTTTAAAAAGTGCAACATTTTTATATAATCAAGCATTTAATTCATGCTTAAGTGGCTAATTTTGCAATTTTCAGCTATACTTCATTGGGCTTATAACTGAAGCATGTTATATATTCAATAAATGTTGCACTTTTTAAAAATTGCACTTTAAGCTTATTTTACAATAGCTAAAAATTAGCATAAAATATAGATTTTATTTATGTGCAGCTGACCTTCAGCTGACTGAATTAGGAGTAAGATTTGAAGCCTTAGATATTCCAATACACTTCTATAACTGTAAGAATCAAATTTAGGAGCGAAAATTACCCTATAAACGTATTTTTTCGATACCTTTTTTCATTATAAAATTTTACTGTCGAGGAAAGGCCCCCCCCCGAAGTTTCCTTTTTACCCGGTCATCGATGGCTCATCGGTCTTTTAACTAACCTCAGGAGTAACGCTAGCCTCTGGCATAGTACTCTCAGCTACCCCTGGTCACTCTTATTCACTATCCTTTACTATATTTTAAATTTGTTACAAGCGATGGAATTGATCAAACTAAACCATCTAATAAAGCCTACTTACAAACACTGGAATCAAAAGCGAATGAATTTTAACTTCAAATTCAACTGAGAGATTGTCTAATCGGAGAATAATACACGAGCACAGGTTAATGCCAAACTTGTGCTGCAGGTACAAGCTATTCAGTAACTCAAATGACTTCTCCAGGCTTTTGCAAAGAATGTCCTACTGATAAAGCATATTGCCTGGGAAGCAATAATATAGGCCCAAAGCCAGGCTTCTGGAGAAGCAGCAATACTACGGATGACTTTATCAGCTGTCAATACATATCATCTAAGTGTAAATGAACCCCTTTATATTTATGTCAGTACTACTATGCATGCTTGGGGATGGTTTTTCCTGATTATAATCCTCTAGGCTCTTGTTTAACAGGCTACTAAGGAATCATTTGTGCAGATTGCATGCCAGGGTATTCTAGATCATCGGACTATAAATTAATATTATAGGCAGGGCATCTTTAAAAATATTTGTAAATTCTATTCTTTAATTAAATTAATGTATTAATTAATGCAGCCTCAATGCCCTTCAAAAGAAAGGAATTATTCATTGAGATTTAAATCATCCAAAATTAATTGCCACTGCTTCCAACTACTCTCAATTTTTAATTAATTCCTATCTATAATAATTTTAGTTAAAATTTCTAAATGCTCTTTATGTCCTTCTGAGTTGACTAATTTTATGAGGCTTTTGTTCATTTTCTTTGCTGCCCTGCTATTAGTAGCTATTATAGTTTTCGCAACTCTAAGTGGAGCTCGATAATCAAAGAACGTTACAAACATTTTCATTAAAATCATTATGAACCACTTTTAACTTATCTTCCTCACTGCTTCTTTTAACTTAAGTTATTAATTAAATAATTTTATCTATAATATAGTACAAGTTGGCCACCTATGGTTCTTGAATTTTTTGACACTCTCAAGCCTATCGCTCAATTATCTCAATAAGTATTCTCCTTTGATTGCTTTATTGATTCAAGAAAATTAGGGCAGGATGAAGCTGAGGATATAGATGAGGAAATGGTATTCAGAATTTTCTATATTAAGCTTATACTCTATGCTGTAACTCCTATAGGTATAATCATAGCTTCTTCAGGATTTTGGATAACTTTTAACAAACTGATGAAGAGAAAGAAAGATCCAAGGATTTATTTTACGTTTTTAGGAATAGAATAATTGCAACTATCATTATCCTCTTATTCTTGATTCACCCAACATTGACATAGTATTTCTTTAGTGACTTTGATTGCATTTCTATTGACGGAGTGGATAGGCTATAGGAAGATTTGTAAATACTATGCTGGAAGCAAACACACAAGCTTTTCACTTTCTTTGTTGCTATACCAAGTCTAACTATATGGGGTATTGGAATTCCAGTTATTGCCCTATCTCTTCTTGAAAAATACAAGCATAAACTCGATTCACTCTCTGTCAAAGAGAATCTTGGTTTTCTCTATAGAATCAAAATACTATTTCCCGTTATATATTTTAATTTAATAGAGGTTATAAGAAGGAGTTTTACTACTGGGAGATATGGATTATGTTTAGGAAGATAGGTTTCGTATCTATTCAAGTGTTCATAGGCATTTTTGGCACGACAGCTAAGGCCTTAGCTGTGCTTTTCTTATTAGGTGTTTCTATCGTTTTGAATTTGTACAACAAACCCTTCTCTACCTCTGACTTAAATGATCTGGAGAGCATCTCTCTACTTTCTTCTCTGATTACTATATACTGTGGAATATTCTACCTGTCAAATGTAACACCTAAAGTTATTTAAAAGCTACCCTAATTAGAGGCCATTGCACTATAGCTGAGTGATAGCACTATGACTTTTCTTTTTGTAGTAATAATTATAGTGAACTGCATTTTCTTTTGCTACTGGGGTGTTAAAATGTTTCAAGAGATCAAGTTCAGACTGGTTGAAAGGGTTCCCAAGTTATACATGATCTTTTGTAGTTGCGGTAGAAAAGATGCTTTTAAGAGAATTCCATTTTAATTTTAAAATATTTTTAGAATAAAGCTAGAGATGCAATAAAGATGAAAACGAAAGCTTAAAGGACCGCTTCACAAAAAGTAAGGCATAATATTATGTCCTACTAACCTTACATATAGCTCTTAATAAAGTGATAGAATTGCAAGCTGATGGAAAAATCATCCTGAATGATAAAAATATTGAGAAACTACAAGTGTATCTTCACAGAGACAGGCTCGTTAACTTGCTTGAAGGTGGGCCCAGGAAAAATCTAAAGTGGAAACTTAAAGATATCATTCTTGATAAATATAGTGGAAAGAAGCAAGAAAGGTTCAGAAGGCTTAAATTAATTTAAAAAATAATACAAATTCATATTAGCTTACTGTTACTAAAATTAAGATTGATGATACGAATTCTCTTGATGAAAAAAGAAATAATATTGTATAACTGAAAAAGTAGAGAGGTTTCTTAAATAAATTTTAGTATTTATAAGTCTTTTTAAAGAGAGAGAAAAGATTTAAAGGAACTGACAACTCTTCATCTCAAAGTGGATTTATGAGTTCTTCTCATAAGACTAAATTCTTGGATTCTTTATCAGGCTCATCAATTGAAACTATTGAGGAAATGGAAAGACAAATGAACTATAAATTTTTTCTAGCATATGTTAGTTGTAATTATTTTAAAAAACTCTCTCGTTAAAATTTTTTTTTCTTCTTTCGTTTAACATACTCCTAAAAGAAGAGAAGAAGTGATCCCAAAATCGTATTCATGGAACGATATAACTAATTCTAAACCCATTATAAGTCCAAAGAAGAGCACCTTTTTTAATTCTCCATCCCGTTTAGCTGCTCATTAAAATGAAATCGTCAGCTCAGTTATTGATGAGAAAATGTAAGCTCATAGAGATTAAATAAGCAAAACTGTAAATAGAATGAATAGCAGATCTGATTATAATTTGACTGTATTTATTTTTAAGGTTATTGCTTTTGATTTAGATATGGGACTGCAGTTCAAAAGTCCTTAGAAGAATTAAAATACTAGCGCACATAAAAGAGAGGGAGTTTTTGACTTGACAGAAAATAAGGTCTATTATAGGAGAGGCGAATAATCGTACGTTGAAAACCTTCATTAAATTCATAGTGTTGAATAAATTATTTAAAAGAGATTAAGTAGATATTTTAAATATTGAATAAATACTAAACTTTAATATACCCACTATAAGCACGTCTAACATTTTAATTCATGCATGAAAATTTTATTTTAAAATTTAAGTAGATATATTTGATCATGAGCTTGAATAAGAACTATTAATGAATTTAAATCGAAATTTAATTTTGGGTACAATAAACAAGAATATCCAGGGAAATTTAAAATGTTTTATGATCGTGAGGGTTGGAATTGAACATTTTTAATTAAAATTGTTATCTAATTTTTGGCTTCTTCTTTATATTCTAATATTTTTATATCTCATCAACAAGGTTTCGGTTAAAAAATTTCATTTTATTTTGTTATTGCTGCGTTTTATTCAAAATGTAAACTAAGGGATTTTTATTTGCTATATGGCAATCCTCTCTCTTATTATTTTCAGACAACCATCTATTTTAACAAAGTTCTCTTTAATAATCAGCCTAAACGACTAGAGAAATTATAAGTATCCAAGACATAAAATAATCAGTAGACCCGCAGCAAGTAATCCATAAGATTTTAAATTATTTTTACAGATAAATAAATCAGGCCACTCCTCCTACAAAGATTGAGGGATGGTTACTAGAAAATAAATCAATATTGTTGCTTCATTTAAAATGAATAAATTATAATTTTAGACTAATAAAGATAAGATATTAATCTATTTATAGTGGGTAGTACCAAAGGCTACAGGAGTAAACTAAATGAGCTGAAATAGAAGGTCAGAAATAGAAAGAAACAAATCAATAAGAAATTAATTGAATCAAAAATTGTTTTTCTTAATGAAAAGTAGAACAAAAGAAGTGTAGCAGAAGAGAAACCAAGATTAAATTAATTTTTTTTAATATTAGATCAATAATAATGGAAACAGAATCAAATAGAAAGAAATCTTGATGCTTTTGTATTACAAAACCCAATTGAAAGTTTAACTGACGAAGATATTTTTATTTTATAAGAATTTTAATTAAATAAGTATAAAGATGCTCAAAGTTAGATAAAAATTAACACATTATAACCAAACTCAATCTCTTTCATAATATTTTTTATAATGTAAAAACTCTCACTTGATTGAAGGCCCCTAATACTTTGAGAGTTTATATTTTTATTTTTATTTATTTTAAATTTGAGTCAAAGTGAGTTAAGTGAGATCTAAAATGATGTTGAGTAGGAAGAGAATCTTTTCACTAAAAACTGGTCATAAATACTCCCATAATGAATTGAAGTATAACCTTTACATAATTCAGCTAGAGAAAATATAATTTTATTAAAGAATTTCCAGAATATATTTAGATATAGTACATATAGTATTATTTTACTACTATTTTGCAAAAGTGCTAACCTTTCATATAAGCACCTGAAGAGTGGAAATTTTATAATCAATTATAAAAGTTGCGATCAAATTAATCTCATTATTTATTTCCATCATCTTAATTATAGATTATTTTATGCCCAACTATGATAAGTTCCTAATTAATAAATTGCCAATTTATGATGAAATTGAATTTAACTATATTTGTTTTCGCTTATTAAACTATAGATTTTTATCTTATAGATTCATTAGTAAGGCTTTTCTTAAAATTTGAAGATTAATTAACTTAACATTGAATAATTCATTTGCGAATGCATCTCCCTGTCAATAAAAACGCTCGAAAAATTGTCTCTTTTGGATAGGCAGGCAGTTTCAAGATAGTCTTCTTACAATTGAGCTACCTCTTCCTCCTCTCCAATATCCTCCACGATTGAGATTATCTTCCCATCTAAGCTCTTAATTTATAGCTCTAATGCAAATATTAATTAGTTTAGAGGCAAATAAATTTCTTTAATATTTTTTTTAATAAAAATATAAATTAATCTCTTTAGTTAGGAGGGGCATAGCCGCCTCTATAAATACTTCCTCCAATGATGTTGGATGGATCCACTCTTTCATCATTTGTCTTAAAATATTTTAATCATGAGTATTTTATCTAGACCTACTTTTTGGGTACATACTTTTTGGAGCTTTTGGTTCCAGTTTCCTACCTCTTCCTTTCTTACTCTGCCTGATACTAGCTTTCCGCATTTTGCAAAATCTCAAAGTATGGCTCTTCCACAACCACAAGTAGTTACAACTTGCGATCATTCTTTCTCATTTCCTGTGAAGAAATTAAGGAAACCAGGTCATCACTTTATATCAGTATTCTTAAATAATTATAAATTTAGTGTTCTACAATATGATAAAATAATTTAAAGTTATTTAAGAATGTCATTTTAAAATATTCCTCTGTGAAAGAGCAGGAGTGTTTCATCTGACTGGATTCCAAGGTTTTCTTTTATCAAATGGATGATTGAATAAAAATTAAATGCAATGTAAATTAAATCCTCTTAGCTTGAACTCTCTTACTCTTCACTATTAGACCTAATTGAATTCATCTAAATTTAATTAAAAATGCAGTCTATGATTAAAATTGATTCATGTCCACTTAGATTTCAGTCCTTGAAACTTTATTTTTGGTTCCTCTTTGAAGCAAGTTAAGTTTCAAAATCACAATCTCGTTTTAATTTTCTGCACCTTCAGTATTAGAGGATCCTTCCATTACTTTAATTATATTCGATTTTCTTTTTCTGATCACTTTTTGCTATGAATTTATCCAATCCGCAATATAAAAGCTTATGACACCAAATACGAATTAAAACTTGAGGATTAATTTCCTATCATATGTAAATCATAATGTATTAACTCAAAGTTGTTTGAAAATTTGTGAGATGGTTCTCTGGTCTATAAAATCATCTTCGTTATTTTCCTAATTGATAGTTTTGTATTCCTCATCCCAGTTCTCTCTTTAATTAAAGGTGGGAAGATTCATATTTAATCTCTCTTTTTTAATTGCAATAGGTAGTTGTTAATCTACTGCTGCGACCTCTTTTCTCGATTCATTATATAATAAGAGTTAGTAAAGAAATTCAGTTTGAGGAGTTCCAGTCGCTCTCTTATCTGATATTGATCTTAATAATAAAGAGTCGCCTCCCAAAATAAATAAAAACTTATTATAAAAGCGAGTTGAAAGAGGAGTAAAAACTTCGGGAGTCAAACTAATCCATTTGACTACTTTCAATGCGAATACTATTATTTCCAGTAAATTCGTTTTCTTCTGAAGAAGGTACTTCAAATGAAATAAAATATTTTTCAATCGAGATCCTCTCTTATTCTAAGTGCTAATTAAAAGGCTAATAAAGATATTTAGCATAAATTCATTCCTGATTTGTGTCTGATTGCTTCTCCAGACTTTCTTTTCTTCTTTAGCTTTTTGAGATAGTTTACGGAATTATAGTTTTTCTTTCTTTATTGAATTTAGAATTACTGAGGTCCTTAAGATTTTTAAGCTTTTTGAAAACTCATTCAAAATCTCTTTGCTCTGGTGCTAAAAATTATTCCAATATTTAGTATCATCATTATAAATATCATTAAATAATTTGAGCTTTCTCTAGGCTTTGATTTATAGTATCTTCTCTTTCTTCTTATCAATTTAAATTTAGTTCTACACAAAATCTGGAATTTGACTTTTAAAGAACTATCTTGGTGGTAAGAAAACTTCTCTCAAGATTATCTTCTTCTTTCTAAGGTGAATCGAAGTCCTTTCTTAATTCGCTGAATGTGCCTTTTTAGTCTGAAGATTGGGAATCGAATTCAAATGAGTCCTCATTTTTATAAACTTAAGCACTCATAACTGATTAGTGATTAATTTTTGCTCTCGCTGATAATGTCATTTATTGATCCTCTAATCCATATATAAAAAAGTATTATGGAATATGTACGACCCAAAAAAGAAGTAGGGGTAAGATGCATAGCTCCAGCTCTCAAATAGCTCTAAAACTAAGGAATCTACTGCGTTCTCTAATAACCAAAATTTCTATCTTGACTGCTCCTTACTAAATCCTCGAATTTCATTTGCTTCATCTCCTCCTCTTCTGGATCTTTAAATCTATAAAAAAATACTCTATCCTATTAAATACTTCTATTAAGTCACTATTTAGAGAGTTCTCATCTACTTTTACTCCCTTTCCAAATTTTAAAGAGTGAGAAGAATTAGGACTTATCCCCAGAGACACAGTTTTATTGACATTTTTAGAGGTCATAAATTTGACACTTTTCTTTTTTTGCATTTAAGTCTCATTCTAAGCAGCTGCAGTAGTAAAATCTTATGTAACTTTTTCTTTAAAAATAGATTGTCTAAAAGTATGAAAGTAATCTTCGTCACTGTCATCCTGATCTCGTATTTCATCGCCATCATTTTATTATAAAAAGCTAACCATGCCTTTATTGCCCGATAAAGATTAGAAAGTCTGTTTAAAATCGCCATGCTAGTTTGAGTACCTTAGCTATGGACTTATAAATTTACCTAAAGTTGGCAAGGCCTGAGTTTAATTTATCCCAGGTCCTGTACTTAAAGGGCCACTCTAATACTTCATCAGCGCAGGTGATTAATTAAGAAAAAGATCTTTAAATTTAAAATGTATTCGTCTTTCTTGAAATAAAACGAAGACCTCTGCTGGCTTAACTTAATAATTATAAGTGAAATTTATTTGGAAATCTCTTCATGGACTTGAATAGTAAAGAATTCTTTTGCTAGATCCCTGAATTTTTAATTATATAAAAATGCTTAGGCACATTATTAATATTAGATTCTTTGAAACATCAAATTATCTCAATGAATTTTATAAATAAACGATTTTAATTAAATTTCAACTTAATAATTTAATTAATTTAAACTCAGCTCTATTAAAAAATCTTGACTTTCTTTGAAGAGCATTTTCAAAGAACATGCCCTTTAAATTTTAGATCTTAATAAGGATCAAAATATTAGCTCTTTTCAGATTCCTCCGATTTTTATTGCTCATCATAGTAACTAGACTCTAGTTCTTATGTTTCTAGACCTTCCGAAGATATATACTCTAAGTCGAATATAAACTAATTTAATCTTAAATTAATAACAAAATTATTAGACTCTAAGTCTTTTTCTTTCAACCTTTTCAATTATAAAATTTTAAGTTTAAAAATCCATATGAACACTTTTCAAAGTTGTATTTTGGCTTTTCTTCGGACTTTTAGAAAAGTTTTTTTGCTTGGAGTGATTAATTTATAAAAATTTAACCTACACTTGTAGGTTGCTCAATAATTTTGAACCTTGTTCCTTTAACTTTTTAATTAGTTTCTACTCTGCTCTTCCTCAAGTCATTCTTAATCTTTTTGGCTTTGTCCAACTCAATATAAAACCGTATATATTAAACTCTCTGTTCTTTTCAACTATCTTCATAAGATCTGTAACCCTCATCTAGCTGAGGTAGTTTTCAAACTTTTCAATATTCTTTTCATTTAAAATCAGATTCCCTTTCTTTTTAGATACAAAATTGTAATAAAATAAATACTTCTTGTACATCCCCATGACATCATTGATAACTATATTTAAGAAGATTATTCACAATTGAGGGATATCTTTTCTGCTACTTATTTTATATCATTTATCGCTTCCGAATATTACTTACCTTGTTTGAACTTGAGTTTAAGAGTGTCATTATTTTCTTTGAGTTTGAGTTTATTGTGATGCTTCTTATAGCTTTCATAGCTGCCGCACTGACACATAAATATGTAAAGCTTCGGTAACTTAGTCATGAACTTCATTTCTATCTCCGTGTACATCTTAAACAACCAGAAACCGAAGAAAAGTGCAAAATATATACTAAATATATAAAGTGATGATTTGAAATTTAAAGTGTGTTTGATATCACAATTAATAGAAATAGAAATAGAAGGGCATCCTAGCCTAAATTCAAGGCTCTATTTTTCAATTCAGGCTCTACATCAAGAACTCCTTGATCTAAATTAGCTAGGAAAAATATTCCACAGTAAATAGTTGTGATGGAAGCCATTAGAGATACATTTTCAAGATTATTCAAGTCAGCTGTCACGAAAGGGTGAGCTTTGATGTTGAGAGCAAGCAAAATAGTTAGTAAAACAAAAACTATTAGAGCTTGAGCTGTGACTCCATAGGAGCTGATGAATACCCTTACAAAAATTATCATCAGTTTTCTAAACACTATCACAATTTCCCAATAGTAGAACTCAAACCTATAACCCCTGTATAGAAATCCCAACCTTTATCTCACCTCTATAGAATTCAGTCTTTTCCTGTTTCTTGTTAAAAGCATATATGCAAAAAGAGGAATTCCGAGTCTTCTTTAAAATAGAAAATATGAAAAATATTATGTCCCCATACCATGATGCTAGGAATTGCAATGAAATAGCTAATCAAAGAATGTACTCGATCCCAACATACAATCTATAAATCATCACTAAGTCTGAAATCTCCATCTATTTTGTCGCATTGAAAGTCATCAAACATATATTGGACAATTATTATGAGTGCCTTAATTTTATTCTATAAATTTACTTAAAATATAAATGCTAGGATGAACTAAAAAGAGAAGAATCACGCATGTAGACATTATCTTATTTCTAGAAGACGAAGAGATTTTCATAATTTTGTGATATAATCTCCAAAAAAGCGAGCTTGCAATGACTAATATTATAGGGATCACAGAAAAGAGCATAAGTTTGATGTAAAATATCGATATAAAATTTCTCATTTTAAATAAAATATCCTTTAAAAGCTGTCTTCATTAGCATAATAACTATCCATTTAGACAACCTCATTCTTAGATCTAGTATCAACGAAGCAATCAAACGAAAAAACTTGTGTTGCAACTTGAGATACTGGTTTTATTGCATCGAAAAAATTTGAAACAAGAGTTGGCCAACTTAAATTGAAAGAGGCAGTAAGAACTATAAGTTGGAGATGAATTCAAATATAAAAATACAAGATGATTCATCATAATCTTGACAAAAATGTTGGTTACATTCTTTTTTTCTTTAGCTCCGTTAAGAGTTGATCTAACGATGAATGTAACCAGGCCCAACATAGCCAAAAATATGAAGAAGAGTCTTGCTATATTTTGATAAATTTTATAAATGTGATATGTCAAAAGAATTATAGATCCTAGCTTGGGCAAGGAGCGCATTTATAATCTCCTTATCTAGAATATCCGACAGCACAATCAGCACAAATAATTCCTTAGTATCCAACTTCGCAAGATCCAAGAGGATTAAAATCTGGAGCAATCATTCCCAAACAAGCATAATAGAAATTACATCTGATGAAATTCGAGGATATATTGCTACTTCTCCAAAAGCCTGGAAGAGGTCCTATGTTTGCCCCTCCTTTACATATTGCTTGGTCAGTTGGACAAGACTAGCAGTTACCTGGAGAGGTCATTAGCTACAGGGAGTAAGTTGTATCAGGAGGGCATGAAAGGCATTAACCCGCTTGAGTGAAATACTCGCCAATTTCGCATAGCCTTAATGAAACATCTATATCGAAAGATATGTCAGATGCTCCTAATGTTTTTTAGTAATCTTGATTGGATTTCTTTGTCATGTCGATGCCTGAAGTAGTAAATACGAGTCTATATTAAATACCTGGAGTTCCAGTGAATTGAATCTGATTAAGGAGAGTCACTCCTGCAATTACTTGAAATTAAAGACTTCCATCTAATGTTGCAGAGTAAGGATACTAGGCATAATTTTCCACTTTCTATGGATCTACATTTACCCTTATTTTACTCTACGAGTCAGCTGAAACAATTTAGCCATATTTGTCCACTAAGGAAAGATAAATGTCAGGTAGAGAGCCCCCACTTCTTTACTTTGCAATGTTAGTGCTAGTTTGTATAGATGTATTGCTTTCGAAGGAGCTCAGAATATAAAGTTGTATTGAATAAATAAAATTCTTCTGTCTATGTAACTAAGTCTTGTTAAGACTGTTATATAATCTTGATAAGTAATTTTAGCTATTCTCTGTGCGAAGCAAGATATGTTGTTGCCATATTAATATGCGTTATTTGCAATAAATTTGACAGTTGAGTCTATAATTGGTTCTATTTCTGCCCAGTGAATTCCTCCTCCTTATCTGTCTGCATAGTTTGTGATGAAACTTGTACTCCCTTTAATTCTTAAAATGCAATCCTTTTTTGTTGAATCACAGTCATAGTATTACATAAAAATTGTAATAAAATGGTAAATCAAGGATTTATTGATTTTCACTTAAAATTATGATAAGAGAAATTTTTAATTTCTGCTGTGTATCTTAAACATTGAACTTATGAGGAAAAAAATGACATTTAAATTTTTGCAATAAATTGCTCCACCTGAACCTTATGAACTATCAATATCAATTCTTGTAGAGTTATAGGCAGAATTATTCTGAAAAGTGCAATTCAGTATTAAAACAGATTATGGATTATTCATGTAAATAGCTCCTCCTTCTATTCCTTAAGAATTTAAGAACTTAGAATTTTAGAAAGTGTATTTATCAAAAATTCAAGTTAAACATTTTATATTTGCTCTGAGATGAATTTAGTGAAGAATCCCTATTTTAGGAGTTTTCCTCTATGAAAAAGATCCCTCCAACTCCTCCATATAGCTTATCAAAAGTTGAGTTTGTAACATTTATACGTTTGCAATCGATACAATAGATTCCTGAACTAAATTCATGGTCCGACTACTCTGTGCCTATTTACGCCATCTTTACTTCCTTTAGTGAGAGTGCAACATAGCTTGCATAGATGGAGAGAATTGCTTTCGGATTTAAGAAAGTAACTTAATTTAGATTAACTTCAGAAACTGTATTAGAGACATATATTTAAAATCTTTTGATTTTAATAAAATTAACATACAGTCATCCCTTGGAGTGAAGCTCTGTTATTTTAGAAAATAGTAGATTGTGATATTGTTATCAGTTAAAAGGCAGATGCATATAAAGCTCCTCCTGACGAGGAAGCGACATTTTAAATGAATTTAGAGGATTTAACATCTAAGAGTGCATCTCCTGTAATGAAAATTATAACTGGATAAAAATAAACTTGAAGGTTATTAATAAAATTGCTCCTCCAAAGGTTGCAATTCCATATCTAAATTCTGATTAAATTCAAACATCATAGCATAAGGGAATGAAATTTAAATGATGCTGAGATATAGATATTTGTTGTAACAATTGCATAAATGAAAGCCCCTTTTGTTTAATCATTTGAAGGTTAAACATAATTGCTCCTTCCGTAAAAATTAGTATTTTCAATGTATAACGATGACAATCCCACGAATATGTTCTTTAAAAAATTAATCTCTAAATGTTTTTGCTCCTAGATTGAGCAGAATTTTCCCTAAATACAGAGTTAGAGATTTCTACAAAACTTAAGAATTAAATTAAAAGAAAAAGCTTTTGATGATAGAAATTCCATTCCTATATGCAACATTATTAAAAGATGAATGCTACAAATATAATTAAGGAGGGGAAATTATTGTAGAACTAGCAATTGTTAATTGAAATATTTTAGCTTTGTGAAGCTTCAAGTACCATCATGACTGAGTTTTCATATGCTTAATTTTTATAAATATCGGTAGCCTCTATATTCGAAGTTGAACCCGTTTGAATATAAAAAACTCCTGAGTCTCCATATGCAAAATTCTGGTAAATTTAGGACGTTTAGATTGAGAGATAAGAAGATGAGCTGATTTGAATTACTCCCGCTCTGTTGGCATAGTTGTTGTAAAATTTGCTATTCTTTATCCGAATACTGCTCATAACAAAATTAATTAAATTTGCTCACAAATGAATCTATCACACCTCCTTGGACTGCCGCATTATTGAAATTTGTTTTATAAATTAAAATTGAAGTATGAAGATCCATCATCTTCGAATTAAGTGTCAACTAACTAAAATACTCCTCCCGACTAAGCTACTTTAATATAAATAGAGTATTAAAATTTACTCCGCATTAAGAAAATGAGCTCTTGTAAACTTATATGTATTGGGCTGAAAAAATCAGAAACGGAGACTCAAAATTGTAAGATGGAATAGAAGTGTTAAGAATAGTTGAAAGTCCGTTATTTGTGTATGAACTGTTGCATATGAAAGTAGAAGACATTATTTTTAGTTGAAGCGTTGAAGACTAAGAAAAGATCATAATTGCTTGCTCTGATTTTAATAAATCTATTACTCTTTAATGATTAATAATATCAGAAGATAAGACTTATTCAAACCAAAATATTAGAAAACTTTCATATCCATTATAAAAAATTCCTTTGAATAGTTCTTTAATTCATAAGGACTTAGAGTATTTTATCTTTATGATTAAATGTCTGTAATCTGAGAAGAAATTATTTTCAAATCCAATACTTTAGGAGTGTACATAAATCCAGAGTAAGAAGGGCTGGAAACGTTAAGTACAGTAGATCTAGACATTTAAAACGATGCTAATTCATTATTGATTAGAGCGAAGCCGGCATATCCTTAAGTACTCTGAGATGCTTGAATATACTGTTTTCAAAATTGTAATATGAAAACTCTTCGATTGAATTTAATAATTGAATTAAATTTTATAATAAGAAATTTAATAATTGAAGCAAAGTAATTTTCAGAGTGAAGAATTGAACTGTCTAGTATTGCTGAATTGTATGTCATTTCAGTAGATGTAGCCTGCAAAGTTGTATTATCAGTCATGAAAAATACGCCACCTTGGTAAGCCTAGCACTTATAAATATCAGTCCCTAAAAGGCTAATTTTCGAAGAGAGAGCATAAATATAACTTCCCTGAAAAGCTGAAACCTCATAAATTTTAGAGTAGGTGTCAGATAACTATAATAAATAAAAAGAATAAATGCGAAAGTAATAGTTGAAACTGAATTATAACAACGCAATAATCGTACATTATCTAATTTTATTTTACAAAAATTGGATTTGTTATTCTCTTGCAATATATATTTAAACTAAGTTTGCTTCAGATTAAATAAACCTCCTTGAGCTGCGCCAGAGCAATATCTCAAGACAATGCTTGCAGTTTATATAGTTTAGGCATTCAATAGTAAATAGATAAGGCAAATATGTTTTATTGTTCTAATTTCATCAGTTGGATTATATATAAATAGATTGTAGATAACAAAGGGAGTAGCCATAGTCTCGTTCATGATTTAATCTTCAGTTAAATCCTTCAAACTTTGGTTCTGGCATTGAATTAATGTGTTTTAAATTATTAGGTTGAGTTTATCTGCCTCTGAGTAGAATAGAGAAGCTAAGTCATTCGAGCTTGCACCATAAGTTTAAGTTGAAAAGTTTGATATTATGTTTTGTTGATCTGCTCTACTTGTAGTAAGTTTTACCCTTCCATTTATTTTAGTTATATAAAAGAGCGACCCACTGGTAGCTGCACTGAAATTCCAAAAATTACAGTCTATGATATCCAGAGAAGTCAGGAATCCACTTTCTAGGTAGAATCCTCCTGAATATTTTTATGAGTAAAAGTTTGAGAAGTTTGATCCTTGAATAATTATTGACGAGATAGCTTAAAATTATATAATTTATCACAAAATAGAAAATTTATATCATTAAATAGTTATTAAAAAATTTTATTTTCAATCTTTGATATCAAAAACGTAATTATAGTGTTAGAAATTACATTTTCATTTATTAACACGAAATTTTAATATCTAATGTATCATATAAGATATTTTAAAATAATTTTTGCAATTTCCAAGCATATAATTCTTTTTAATGAATAATTTTATTAAATAATTATTTTAAAAGTTATTTCTGTCAGTAAAGGGTAGACTTCTTGATTTTCATATGAAAATATATATTTTTAAATTGAAGATTTTTTATAATTCTTTGCTCACAAATAATTTAAGTTTTTGTAATAAAATCTTATAAGAAATTAAATCAGCTTGCTGTGGATCTTAGAGAGCTGAATCATTAAATGTTGAAATTGAAGTTGAATAGAGCAGTCCTGCCATTTCAATGGATTCAAAATCATCAAGTAAGCTATTGTAGACACTTAACTTAGAACTATCAACTACATAAAAGGCTGTCCCTCTCTAAGCAATGAAATTACTAGCCAATATTTAATAGAAAGTTGCTGATGAGTTACTCAAATACATAAGTCCTCCCAAGGATAGAGAAGTTATTTTAGTATAGGTCGAGTTTCTATCAGTAAAATTGTTCACATTATAATTTAAATTCAATGAAATTGGCAATCTAATTATAATGTTAAATTTAAAAATAGAGCTTAATTGCAGTCCATTAAAATGAATGCTAATAGGTTAGATTTACTCAATACGGGTCTTGTAACAGTTAAAGAGTATGATTTTATTCCAACCAATTTGATGAGATCTCTATGAGAATATACTCAATTCTGAAAGTACAAATAGCAAATTGGAAAGAAATATTGATGCCGCGTGATGACTTATTTTAAATGCAAATTCCAAAAAATTAAACCCCTAAGAAATAACTTTTTATTTTATAACTATAAATCAGCTTAATAAATCTTTCTTAAAATAGCCTCTTATTTAAAAGTATTACTTATTAACAATGAATTTATACAATGTTTTATTAAATTCTAATCTATAATAAGTTAGAAAATTCCTCCCTATAACTCAATACGGCAACCAGTGATGTTAGCTTAATAGGAGCTGAAAATGTTTGTCCCAGTGAGACTTAAATATTTTTATGAGGAACTGAATTAAGAAAATTACTCATAATAAACAAAATTAAAAATCCTCTCAGAAAGGTAAAAGTATTAAAGAGGAATAAGAATCAAAAGTAAATAAAGGAAATAATGTAATCTAACTCTAACAAGAGAAAGTCTTTTTAATTAAATAAGCTTATATTCCTCATTAATATTTATGAAAAAATAGATAAGGGCAGAGGTAATAATTTAATCTATTTTTGTTCTCAAATTTTTCCTTTCTCAAGCTAAATATCACTGCCTTAAAAATAACTATTTTATCATTTTAATATATACTCCGAAAACTAATTAGTGTTTCAGAAATACCTGCTATTGTGTTTCAAATCTTTATAATTGCTTCCCATTCTATAAATCATTAAATTCTTAGAATTTCATATTTTAGCTATTTTGAGAGAGAAAAGTTAAAATAAATTTAACAAAAATGGATGCTACCTGCTTAGAGGTGTTAGATAATGGAAAAAAGAAACTGATATTAATTTTAGATTGTATCTCTAACTTCAGGAGAGTATTTTTGCTCCATTTATCTCATTTGAGCAAATCCTGTTGATTATTTAGCTAATTACAACTTCATTTATTTTTAACTATAAATGAAAAATTATAATAAGATTTTAGATAGTAAATTTTAAAAAGGCGATTATTCCTTCTTTAGAAGTAAATATTTTAAATGATAATGAGACTGAATATTTATGAGCTGTCTTAGAAACCGAAAACTATTTGGCAAATCAATTAAATCTGAGAGGTGTAAATATTTGAGTTTCCTGTCGATTTTAAAAATGAGCCAGAAGCCCCAGCGTAGAAACCTTGGGCTTTGAAAGGGCTTGAAAATATAAAAATCAGGACTTTGCAGATAGATATTTTTGACTCCTTCAATATAAAAAGCACCACCATTAGATGAAACTGTAGTGTCAATGGTTAAGTTTTAGAATTTTATATTGAGGCTAGATGAGTTTATATAAATAGCTCCTCCTAATTTTACGATTAGGAGTTATAATCAGAATTTAAAGGAGGATTCAAATAGTAAGAGAAAGTTCTTTTTCTGTAAATTTTCTCTGATTTAAAAACTTATTATGCCATTAAAAAAAATTATCTATCTTTTTCACTAATTCAAATCTTATAATTATTTGATATACTAATAAAAAGGTTGAAGTAATAGATGAACTCATGATATTAAACATAAATAAAGAGCTCAGAAATAAGAATAAGAGAATTTTATTTCGATTATAGTATCTCTAATTGCAAAAGGGTATGATTTTTAAATCGCTCTATTGCTAACTGCATTTTTATTGCCTAGTAATTATTGATCTTAATTAAATAATGAACTATACTTATTTTGATATTTTCTTGCGTAATTAACTGGCTTCCTTCAAATTGTTGTTTTAAGTTGAGATATATATTGCCCCTCCATATCCCTCTAGATATGCTTATGAGTCTTAAACTATATTTAAAGGATAAGAATATTTAATTTATAAAGATGCGTTTATATTGTAATGGATTAAAATTGCGTGTTCCTGATATTATTCATTATAACTATAATTTAATTTTATCAATTAGTAGCGAGTATGTGAAATAATATTTTAGCTGTGGGAGGAATCATTATCCCATAATAATTCCTAAAATCAAAGCATTATTGAATTTATTCATCAGGATTAAGAGATATTTTATGTTGACAAATATTACCTCTCCTCTCGTAATTTATGTTTTAAAATTTGCTCTAAGATGACGAAAGAATAATTTTAAAAGAGAAAAAATTAAAATTAACACAAAACAAGAAATTAAAGTCAAATATAAAAAATGGTGCTTAGTATTAAAATTTTTTGAAAACCTATTAGGCAGTTAGTGTATATCTTTTTTCCTTGATACTATAGCTAAAAAATCGGCCATAGCAATTGATTTAGACTTTTTTATTATAAATTATGAATTATACTATAAATATAGTGTTGCTAAAATATAATTCATGTAAGCAAATGTTCCTCCATACTGAGCCTAATTATTACTAAGGCTGAGATTAGAAAGAATCAATTCACAATCTTCACAGTATATTCTCCAC
>JAJKFJ010020971.1:0-21185 GCA_027382625.1 Tetmemena sp. SeJ-2015
AGGCCTAAGATAAAATGGCGCTTGATTAGACATTAAAATGCTAAAGCTAAGAATCATGTTCGTTCTTTTGCCATAAAACTTTCTCCCTAAAAATATGCTAATTAAATGACTAACAACAATTCCTTGTTTCATTCTTTGAGCTTACTTTTAGATTTTGCCACTATCATTGCTCTTTGTTGACTCTAAAAAACTATTTGAAGAGATCTGGAATAACCACTCGATTAAATCAGAGATAAAAATTGAAAATGAATTTTAATCGCACATCTTTAGGGTTACCAGTACAATACATTCTTCAATAAAATACTCTTATTATTGAGAAAATCAGCGAGTTAATCAATAAATGCAAAACACATTAGATAACAGCCAATAAATTGAATTTTACCTAACTAGGTTTGATTCCTTAACTTTAAATTAATTACTCTAATATTGCATAGATTGAGAATAATAGATATAACTAGATGCTTTCATATTATTTGCCTTTATGTTCAAATGCGCTACTGCCTTCTCCAAGCACAACTTGGCTTCTCATAATATTGAGTTTCTAAAATGCTGTCCTTACTGTGTCTTAATGTTAGAGCCCATGTTTGCAATATTTTGGAGGAGCTTATTATGTCCTTCTTATTCGCATCCTGCACACTTGAGTTAGTTGTACTCACGTTTGGACAGTTTTTGTATGAAATCTGATAAGAGGAATGTCTTTCTTAGCTGAAATGTGAGATCAGATACCAACCACTAATAATTATACGAACCCGATTCGCACCATCTACCTCAAAAATTTGAACCATCACCTCACTATTTCGTTGCATCAGCTTCTCGAATTCGCACCAGTGACAATCTCTCTTTGCTTAAAGTTAGATGTCCCGGAAGAATGTATTTACACAGCCATAGGAGCTTCTAATTTTGCATAGCCACGAGTGAATACGCCGAAGCAGTTTAAATGTTTGACTATCTTCAAAAGTTACAGCTGGAGTAGCCAAATCATTAAGCATGTGATCTTTAAGTCCGAAAAATCTAGGGGTCCAATCTAGACTGTATGAGCATTTACTTTTCAATGATTTGCTTTCCCATGGCAAGTACTCCGGTGAATACCCAAATAATATTTCCCAAATCACTTAGTAAAAACTAAGACCGCTCTTTGTAAGGAACTTAAAAGCACTGCTGATGGGGTTTTGGAATAATTGATTTGTGGTGGTAGTCACCAAAGATATTAAGTTCTCCTGTTACTAATGAATCGCACTTCCCATTTTTTTAGCTATAGACTATAACCCCAAATTTTAATTAATAAGATATTAAAATATTTTCTGTTATCTAATGTGTTTTGCATTTATTGATTAACTCGCTGATTTTCTCAATATTATTATTCGACGTATTTCTAAAATTATCTCTAAGAGATAAACTCAACTTTGTCACCAATTTTAAGAATTTGCCAATCCGATTTCAATACCGAATCACAGGTCCTAGATATTAACTTTCTAATTTATTTTATTTTCCTTTTTTTTAGTTTCGAGAGTAAGAATATTGGAGCCTACTAAATTTTGGAAACGCATTTAATTATGAAACTAGGTAGGCGCAAATGAAAGAATAAATTTTTTTATAAAAAGGGGCGAAACTTTTAAAAACTGACTCCACCATTAGAGACTTCAAGAGATTGATAGCAATGCGAACAGATAAAGCTGAGTAGCCAAGAGGACAGCAACAAAAAAATAAAGCAAATAGATTGAAAAGACAAAAAAATAGTTTAAGATGGCTAAGCTTTATATTCAAGGAGTATAAATCGTGGAAAAGTGTTGAGAGTTAAAAGTTCCTTGTGATATAGCTGATAGTCAAGTGAGTGCCTTGCCAGCAATCATTACCCAAGGAAATCCTAGTGAATCCTTAGAATAAGAGAGAACCATGAGCAGACTGAAAAGAAAGTATAAAGGAAGCCGAATTAGCTCAAGGAATGCAGGCCTACTTTGTTTTAAAATAGCTACTCTCTTAAAATTACTTTTACTAAAAATTTAAATTATAGATTAGGATAAAATTAATTAAGAATTTTAATTATAGGTCAAATGCGAATAGATTATAAGGAGTAATAGAAGTGTAAATACAACTGAAATCAATTACAAGCCGGATTAGCAATGTTTTAGATAATTATTAAATAACTTAGAATAATGGATAAATTGTCATTCTAGCATTCTTAATTACTGGGGCTCCTAAAATCACTTTCAATGATAGCAATCAGCATAACAAGGAAAAGAATTGCAAAAGTGCTTAAGATATTAGAGAGCATACTGGACATTTAAGAATAGCTGATGGATTTTAGCCAATCAGATTAATAGGTTTCTAAAGATCTTGCGATAAGATAATTAGTAAATCTCAAATGCAGTATACCCGCGCTCTCGGTATTCACTCTAATTTATCAATTGAAAGTCTCATTATTATTTTTCAAATTCCGTGTTTCATTCGAATTCCATCTTGTATTTAAGAAAATCGTCTATTTGCTCGTTGTATTTACACTTCTATTACTCCTTATAATCTATTCGCATTTACCTATAATAATTTGGTTTTTCTAATTTATAATTTCTTTATTGTTGTAATTTAAAAACACAATGGCGGAAGCAATCAAACTGAGAAGTATCCGCAATTATGAATTATTATAAATAAATTATGACTTCTTTGCTAATTTAAGTTAAGAAATAAGAAGATTTCAAACAAAAAAAATCTCATTTTCGTAAATTTAATGGCTTTAAATTTCATTAATATAAATTGCATCAAGAAACGAAAAATGAAAAGCTTATTTTGAGAAATAGCTTTAGTACTTATTAATTACTTCATTATTTTACTAATTAATTAAATTTAATGGTTTAATTTTAGGTTAATAAAAGTGAAATTAGCTTATTCCAAGAGAATATGCTCAAATACATTTAAAAATTCATAATAATCGAAAATGCAAGTTGCGCACCAAAACATCTCCGTTTTATAAGAATATACTCTCTCTAAAATTATCTAAATGTATTTATTATTAAAAATTAAGACGACTTTAAATTAAAATCTCTCATATATTAAAATTAAAAAAATAATTAAGATTAAAAATTATATAAATTTTCAATTTTGACATTTTTTCGACCAAAAATCACCATCGAAATTTTCGATTTAACCGCTCCAATCGATAGATTAGGTGTTAACTAGACCTGAAAAATATGGTTTTCACCTGCTTCACTCGATTAAGGTCAAAAAATGGGATCAACGAGCAAGTACCTTAAATTCTGAAGAAAAATATTTCTCCTTATTATAAAACACTATTAAATAAAGATCTTATGATTTATATTTATATTTAAAATTAGTTAATTTTTAATGCCTGTTGTTTCTTCCATCTCCGCAAATTTCTTTACAAACATCTTTAGTATAAATTTTTCAGTTCTAGAAAGCGAAATTGCGAGTATACTTTGACTGACTCGACTCTCCTCTTAAGGATAGGAATCTTTTTTTTCAACTATTAAAAAATCTCCTTCAATTAGTTATTGATTATGTTGATTATCTGATAATTTTGAAAAACTAGGGCAAAAAAAAGTATCAAAAGTTTTCAAAAGAATTTCATCTAGAGAATTTAATTCAGGAAGAGTTCATCCAGAGGAGAGTCAAGTCAGACAGACAAAAGTACACTCGCAGTTTCGCTTTCTATGAGTGAAAAGATTATGCTAAAGATGTTTGTAAAGTAATTTGCGGAGATGGAAGAAACAACAGATATTAAAAATTAATTAATTTTAAATATATGAACTGTTTATTAATATATACATATATATCTCCTACACTGATCTTTAGCTTGAGTTTTTTCTTCTTGCTTTGCATTTCTAATGTTCTTTTACGATTTTATTTTTAATTCAGAGGTATATTATATCATATATAAAAGTAGGTACACTTTGAATACCGATAGTTATTGAAAAAAATTAAAACATGGAGAATGATTAAGTTATAAAATAGCAATTTTTTATTTATTGAAAACTAGAGTATAAGTTCGATTTTTATGAGGAATGAGATGCTAAATAAATGTACATTTGATTCAGCAACTCTTAATTTTTTAAAGAATTTGGCTTTGAACTGACTTCATCCTTTATATTAAAACAATCCTATCGTATTTTGAGGATTTTAAACTCTTTGATGTAATATGAGTATGCTTAAAGGATTGTGAAGGGATGCTTAGAAGCTTCTAGAAATCCCTGATAAGATTTTGCTCCCTGTCGTAATTAGAACTCGCTGTCATCAAAGATTATAATTGGTGGAATGTTTGCTGAGAATAAAGAACACTAATTTCTGAATTATTTACCAACACTTTATCCTTATCATTTTTGATTTACAAACCATCAGCAATTAAAATAATTCCTCAAGATTAAGTCCGCTTGAATGACTTTACTACTTAATCGAAATAGATAATTTGAGTTGATGGCGCTGAGATAATTTTTGCTGAATTTTTATGAGATACTAGCACTTATACAGCTTGAATTATAAATTCTTCTATTTCCTGTAGCCGATTAGCTAAATATTTTAAAGAAGTAATAGACTGTGCATTAAAGTTATTTTAAATTCTCAAATTAATATAATTTGCTTTAAATTATATTTGAAATTAATTTTAATTTGGAAAAACTTATACAATTTTTTAGAATAAGATATAAAGTAATAAACTCTTTTAATCTATTATCTGTAATAAAAAGGGCATTCTATAGTTATTAAAGAATAGACTGATTTTTTATTAATCAACAGCCAATAATGATATCGTTCTGGTCATCAAGGTATAAGAATAAATTCTTAATTAAGCTTTATCCCTCTCTTGAGCTGCACTTGAGTTTTGATAAAGAAGGATTTATTTATCAAAAGGAAAGGCTTTTTAGTAGTACAGTTGCATCTTTCGAGTAGGTGAATTTACAATAATTTTAGTTCTTCCTAGATTATTCTTTATTTCAACTTAGAGAATAAGGTTTTGCAAAAGCATTTCAGCAAGATTTTAGCAATAATCAAAGTAAAGCAAAGTGATAATCTCAAGAGTTTGCTTGACTATAGTGTCTCAAAATTTCATTTACAAGGATTCATAGAAAAAGAATACTTTACGCTCTTTAAATGTTTGAAATTATTTTAGGAATTTTTATTATCTATGAGTGAAATTTATATTATAAAATCTAAACAAAGCTATACTTCTAGGCTTTAAAAATTTCCTTTATAGTTGAAATTAAGAAAATATTGATGAATTAATATGAACATGAATAAAAAAGGGGTGTTATTAAAGATTTTTGCGAACTAAAATTAAGAGATAATTATTTTTACTCTCAAAATATTGATTTAGACTTTTAGAAATGAATTGAATCTCATTCGGTCATAGCATTTATTGAGAAAATAGAATGATATTAAAAAGTTTAAGAATCCTTAAATTTGAAGCTGTTTATTTATAATTTGAAATAATTAAAATTTAAGTTTTATTAATCTATTACAATAATAGAAGCCATTTGAGAATGAGACATAGACTGATATGACAGGCTGAGGTGTTGCCATTCAAAGCAAAGTCTGATCCGATATCTTAAAATACCTTTGATTTGCGTTAGTATTTAAGTTTTTCATTTTGACTGCAAGTTTATGGAGCAGAACTAGCGCATTTCTGATTTTAAATAGTCTGAAAATTGATGGAATTTTTGAAAAATTTTTGACATATTTTTAGCTGTATTTTTGATGTTTCAAAGTCGAGTGAAGGCGTTTGGAGTGAAGAAAATTTTTTGTAATTTTTTTTTCAAAAATTTTTGATGACTTGGTCTGAAATTTGTGGAATTTTTAAAAAATTTTTGACATTTTTTTTGACCTGTATTTTTTGCTTTTCAAATCGAGTTTAAGGAGTTGGAGTGAAAAAATTTTTTGAATTTTTTTTTTCAAAAATTTTTTTTTTGTGAAATTTTTTATGGAATTTTTGAAAATTTTTGTCATTTTTTTTTTCCCGTTACTTTGCTTAACATATCAAATTGGAGGCTTTTAAAGAAAATTTTTTTAATTTTTTTTTTTTTAATTTTTTTGAAAATTTTATTTAAATTTATAATTTTTAAAAATTTTTTTCATTTTTTTTAGTTATTTTTTGTACTGTTGAGGGAGGCGTTTTTATGAAGAAAAATTTTTTTTAATTTATTTTTTGTAATTTTTTTTTGAAAATTTTATGATGATTTTCATAATTAATGTTAATTTTGAAATAAATATTTTTTTAAATTTTTTCTTACCTGTATTTTTACTGTTTCCAAGTCGAGTTGAGGCGTTTTTGGAGTGAAGAAAATTTTTTTTGTAATTTTTTTTCGAAAATTTCTGAGACTCTAATGCGAGAAGTTTACCTTGAAAACTGAGTTTTTGCCTTGTCGAGAGAAAAGTGAGTCAAGTCCACTTTGCAGAGTTAAAAACAAGTGCTTACATTTTACTTCTCACAGTCCCAAAAACGACTTCACCTGTATGGGACAAGAATATCGACTTAAAGATCAAAGATACTGAAGCATCGCTGGGGCTCATTTTTTCAGGGATCTTAAAGCTACATGAAGTTTTCTTTCATCGACCGACGCTGCTCGGTGAAAAACTGAGTTTGCCTGTTCCGAGGAGAAAAGTGATACAGTCCACTTTGCAGAAGTAAAAAACAAGTGTATACATTTTAATTTCAAGCTCCAAAAATGATACCTTTGGAAAGAATAGATCTTAGATCACAAGATCGAAGAACTCGCTGGCCTATTTTTCAGATTGTCCTTAATGCCTAGAAGTTTCTCCTTGAAAACTGTGAGTTCTGCCTGTCGACGAGAAAAAATGTGAGTCAGGTCCACTTTGCAGAAGCTTAAAAATAAGTATAAACATTTTAATTCTCAAGCCTTCAATAACGTGATCATTTATGGGTAAAGAAATAGATTTTAAGATTCAAAGATTCGAAGATCCGCCCGGGGGGCTATTTTTTCAGATCTTTAATGCTAGAAGTTTTCCTTGAAAAGTGAGTTTGCCTGTCGAGAGAACAGAACAAGTTGAGTCAGTCACTTTGTCAGAAGGTTTATAAATACAAGTATGTATACAATTTAATTCTCAAGCCTCAAAAATTCGCATCACCATTATGGGGAAGAATAGATTTAAGGATCAAAGATCGAAGATCGCTGGGCTATTTTTTCAGATCTTATTGCTAGAAGTTTTCCTTTTAAAAACTTGAGTTTGCCTGGTCGAGGAGAAAAGTGGAGTCAGTACCTACTTTGAAGAAGTTAAAAATCAAGTGTATACAGTCTTTAATAGTGCCTCAAGCCTCCAAAACATGCATTCACCTTATGGGAAGAGAATAGATTTTAAGATCAAAGAGATCGAAGATCCTGGGCTATTTTTTCAGATCTTATAATGCTAGAAGTTTTCCTTTGAAAACTGAGTTTGGCCTGTCGAGAGAAAAGTGAGTCAGTCCACTTTGCAGGAGGAAGTTAAAAAACAAGTGTATACTTTTTAATTTCAAGCCTCAAAATGATCACCTTATGGAAAGAATAGATTTAAGATCAAAAGATCGAAAGAATCGCTGGGCTATTTTTTAGATCTTAATGCTTAGAAGTTTTCCTTGAAAACTGAAGTTTGCCTGTCGAGAGAAAAGTGACTCAGTCCACTTGCAGCAGGAAGTTAAAAACAAGGGTATACATGTTTTTAAATTCCAAGCTCCAAAAGCGACATGATTCACCTTAGGGATACGGAATAGATTAAAAGTCAAACGATCGAAATGATCGCTGGGCTCAATTTTTTCAGATTCTTAATGCTTAGAAGTTTTGTCCTTGAAAACTGAGTTTGCCTGCCGAGAGAAAAGTGAGTCAGTCCACTTTCCAGAAGTTAAAAACAAAAGTGTATACATTTATAATTTCTCAAGCCTCAAAAGATGATCACCTCTTATTTGGGAAGAGAATAGATTTAAGATCAAAGATTCTGGAAGATCGCTCGGGCTATTTTCTTCAGATCTTTAATCGTCTCAGAAGTTTTCCTGAACAAAAACTGAGATTTTGCGCCTGTCGAGAGAAAAGTGAGTCGTTCCACTTTGCAGAAGTTAAAAACACAGAGGCGTCGTCCGATATACCATTTTAATGATCTCAAGCTCAAAAATGCATCACCTCCTATGGGAAGAGACAGAGTTTAAGATCAAAAGTTCGAAGACTCGCTGGCCACATTTTCTAGATCTTAATGTAGAAAGTTTTCCTTGAAAACCTGGAGTTTGCCTGTCGAGAGAAAAGTGAGTGCAGAAGTTAAAAACAAACAAACAAGTGTAGTTACATTTTAATTTTCTCAAGCTTCAAAAATGGTACAAAAAATGGGATAAGAATAAGATCTAAAGTAATTCAACGATGTAATTATTATTACTTAAAGCTGCAATTCACATTTCGTTTGAAAAACGTCGAGTTGGCCTGTCTGGAGGAGAAAGTGAGTCAAGTTTCCACTTTGCAGAAGGTTACATGAAAACAAGTGTATACATTTTAATTTCTCAAGCCTCAAAAATGATCACCTTAGTGGAAAGAATAGATTTAAGATCAAAGGGATCGAAGATCGCTGGGCTATTTTTTTCAGATTTAATGCTAGAAGTTTTCTCTTGGAAACTGAGTTTGCCTGTCGAGATGAAGTGAGTCAAGTCACTTTGCAGAAGTTAAAAAACAAGTGTATACATTTAAGTTCTCAAGCCTCAAAAATTTGATCACCTTATGGGAAGAATAGATTTAAGATCAAAGATCGAAGATCGAGCTGGGGCTATTTTTTCAGATCTTAATGGTAGAAGTTTTCCATGAAAACTGAGTTTGATTGTCGAGAGAAAAGTGAGTTCAGTCCACTTTGCAGAGTTTAAAAACAAGTGTATACATTTTTAATTCTCAAGCCTCCAAAAATGATCACCTTATGGAAAGAATAGATTTAAGATCACAAGATCGAAGTGATCGCTGGGCATCTTTTTCAGATTGCTTAATTGCTTAGAAGTATTTCCTGAAAACTGAGTTTGCCTTGTCGAGAGAAAAGTGAGTCAGTCCACTTTGCAAGAGTTAAAAAAACAAGTGTATACATTTTATTCTCAAGCCTCAAAAAATGATCACCTTATGGAAGATAGATTTAAGGATCAAAGATCGAAGGTCGCTGGGCTATTTTTTCTCAGATCTTATGCTAGAAGTTTTCCTTCGTGAAAACTGAGTTTGCCTGTCGAGAGAAAAGTGAGTCAGTTCCACTTTGCAGAAGTTGAAAACAAGTGTTTAACATTTTAATTCTCAGCCTCAAAAATGATCAACTTATGGGGAAAGAATAGATTTTAAGATCAAAGATCGAAGATCGCTGCGGTATTTTTTCAGATCTTAATGCTACAAGTTTTCCTTGAAAAACTTGAGTTTGCCTGTCGAGAGAAAACGTGAGTCAGTCCACTTGCAGAAGTTTAAAAAACAGGTGTATACACTTTTAATTTCTCAAGCCCTCAAAAATGATCATCCTTTATGGGAAAAGAATTAGATTGTAAGATCAAAATCGAAGAATCGCTGGCTATTTTCAGATCTTAATCTAGATAGTTTTCCTTGAAAACTGAGTTTGCCTGTCGAGAGAAAAGTGAGTCAGGTCCACTTTGCAGAAGTTACAAACAAGTGTATACATTTTAAATTCTCAAGCCTCAAACAAATGATCACCTTATGGGAAAAGAATAGATTTAAGATCAAAAATCGAAGATCGCTGAGCTATTTTTTCAGATCTTAATCATAGAAGTTTTCCTTGAAAACTTTAGTTTTCCTGTCGAGAGAAAAAGTGAGATCAGTCCACTTTTGCAGAAGTTAAAAACGAGTGTATACATTTTAATTCTCAAGCCTTCAAAAATGATCACCTTATGGGAAAGAATAGATTTTAAGATCAAAGATCGAAAGATCGCTGGGCTATTTTTATTTTTTCAGATCTTAGAAGTTTTCCTTGAAAACTGAGTTTGCCTGTCGAAGAGAAAAGTGAGTCAGTCCACTTTGCAGGAGAGTTTAAAAACAAGTGTATACATTTTTTAGGTTCTCAAGCCTCAAAAAATGATCACCTTATGGGGAAGAATAGATTTAAGATCAAAGGATCGAAGATCGCGCTGGGGCTATTTTTTCAGATCTTTAAAATGCTAGAAGTTTTCCTTTGAAAACTGAGTTTGCTGTCGAGAAGAAAAAAGTGAGTCGTCCACTTTGCCAGAAGTTTAAAAACAAGTGTATACATTTTAATTCTCAAGCCTTCAAAATGATCAATCACCTTATGGAAAGAATAGATTTAAGAGATCAAAGATCGAAGTCGCTGGGCTTTTTTTCAATCTTAATGCCTAGAAAGTTTCCTTGAAGAACTGAGGTTTGGCCTGTCGAGAGAAAAGTGAGTCAGGTCCACTTTGCAGAAGTTAAAAAACAAGTGTATTACATTTTAATTCTCAAAGCCCTCAAAAATGATCACCTATGGGAAAGAATAGATTTAAGGATCAAAGATCGAAGATCGCTGGGCTATTTAGATCTTAAAATAGCTAGAGTTTTCCTGAAAAACTGAGTGCCTGTCGAGAGAAAAAGTGAGTCAGTCCACTTTGCAGAAGTTAAAAAACAAGTGTATACATTTTGAATTCTTCAAGCCTTCAAAATATGCATCACCTTTATTGGGAAAGAATAGAGTTTAAAGACGTCCAAAAGAACGAAGATCGCTGGGCTATTTTTTTCAGATCTTTAATGCTAGAAGTTTTCTTGAAAACACTGAGTTTGCCTGTCGATGGAAAAGTGAGTCCACTTCCACTTTGCAGACGTTAAAAACAAGTGTATACAGTTTAATTCTCAAGCCTCAAAATGATCACCTTATGGGAAAGAATAGATTGTAAAGGATTCAAAGATCGAAGATCGCTGGGCTTATTTTTTTCAATCTTAATGCTAGAAGTTTTCCTTGAAAATGAGTTTGCCTGTCGACAGAAAAGTGAGTCAGTCCACTTTGCAGAAGTAAAAAAAACCATCGTGTATTATAATCTTACGCACTTTAAAAATGATCATCTGATAGAGAGGAAGATATTTTAAGATTAAGGCTTTAGACTTTCTCCTGAGTATTTGATTTGAGATTGAATTGCTTGAGATTTATGAAAACTAAATTTGCCTCATGGAGTGAAGAAAATTTTTTAATTATTTTTTTCGAAAATTTTATGATGACTTTGTCTGAAATTTGAAGGAATTTTTGAAAAATTTTTTACATTTTTTTTACCTTTATTTTTGCTGTTTCCAAGTCGAGTGGAGGCGTTTGGAGTGAAGAAAATTTTTTGTAATTTTTTTTTCAAAAATTTTCTGATGACTTGGAGCAGGGCGATATTACCTCAAAGATAGGCTTACGAAATTCAAGCAACTGTTTTCATATGCATCTTGGTGTTTAAGGAATCAAATAAGTCAAGCTAATCAATAGAGTTCTCTGGAGAAGATAGGTTCATAAGACACCTTAAAGCTAAACGAAGAGCTGATACCATTTTAGTAATGCTAAACAAGTTCCCTTTAAATTTAAGATCTCAATGTTAGAATTTATTGGTACTTATTGGCTAAGTATATTTTAAGTAGGAGAATTTATAGTTAGAATCTATAGGAGCTTATTTTTTAATCAATTATATAATTTTAACAGACCATTTATGAATTGCTAAAGTAAAGGGAATGGCAATTGAAGGTAGGAAAATCTCAGCTCATCTTCACAAAGCCACTTATACCAATAAAATACAAACATTTTAAAGCATGGTGAGAAGATGTGTAGTAGCTGATGAAAGTGGGATTAGAAAGCAGAATGAGCCAGGCAAATTAAGAGTATAGAGGAGGTATAAAAACTAAGAGTGAATCATAAAAAGCTGGCTCGATTCGATAATATATACAATTTCAGTGAGAGACCTCTAATATTGCATTTTAATAGAGAACCTGATTATGAAACCTGATTCGGGGAAAAATAATTAGATTAGAAGAATTAAACACCCCGCTAGGGTATATATATAATATGCTTTTATATCACCCACTAAAACACGATCATAACCGGTGTGACCTGTCCCTGATGCCACGCGTAAACCCATGACGTGGAAAATTAATAAAAGTCAGTTAGATACATATTTTCTTTTTATAGGTTGAATATTATTAGTTTATCGTGGGCTATTATTTTTTTAGAAATACTTGCTGATTTATTCGTTGCTCTGAGATACTTAATATATTACGTTTTATATAAAGAGGCAATTTAAATTAAGTATCAACTACAACAGCTACATCCACAACTACTACATCTACGACAACAAGCCAACAATCTCTCACCTAAAAACTTGAAAGTTAGCCTACTAAGCAAGCGTCCAAGACAAATAACTCATCCCTCCCTAGCAACAAAGACTCATCTTCGCTGCTAAGCTTAAAGAGCTACAAAGTATGCTTCCATTTGAGTACTTTTGAACATTATCCGCAACAAGATCTTCATCATGAGCATTTATAACCCTCAGCGATTAAAACATCCAAAAGGAATCTACTCTCACATTCAGGGACATCTGTTCAAAGCGCAGACTCTAAAACTAAAAGCTAGACTAAGATGGCATTCTTAATGATTCTGATAGTGATCTTGTTCGAGCTTGCTCCTTCTTTAAATTTAAATTCAAAATGCTTTTAAACTTTCTCTAATTTAATATATCTCACTTTTCTTTTGTTATCTATCTTGATAAGGTTGATTTATTCACTAATTTTCTTACTATTATTAAATTTATACAAATATATTGGGATGAATGTTTTGTTGGTGAGATTATCCAAGAAGATAGAGTTGGATGGTTCCCTCTTCATCCTCATTCCTTGCATATTAATATTTTTGAGCTCATGTACCATACATTAACTTGAGACCTTTACTCATGTGCATATTTCTTCAAAATAAAGACGAAAGCTATCAGAAAATTCGTGACTTTAGTTTGAGAGTGTTTATGCTGATTATTAATGAACTAAAACTCTTTGACATCTTTCTTCGATTCGGTTTTCAAGCTACATATACCAATTCAATGGTTAATTATGTAGAGGGAACGTGAATTTCATGTGTCTGAAAGGGTAGCTTTCAACATGATCTCACAGCGTTGCGCCGCATAGGCTTCCAGATAGGTATTGGCAAAAGTAATTCAGGTCGAAGAACCTCTGGACTATTCAGAAATAAGAGAAGCACCACTTAACAATTAAATAAGTCGTCATAGAGAAATCCTCACTAACCAATCATAATTTAAGCATTTCAATTTAGATTAATATTCATTTACTTAAATATTAAAAAACTCAAGTATAGAGTCAATAAATCAAATATATCTCAGGCTTTATTTTGCCAAATAAAAGTTAATTTATTGAAGGCAGAGACCAATGCAATAATGCAAATAAAATTATTTTTGTAATTAAAATGATGAGTGCTTTATTATAAAATTAAACTTCGGTTAATCAACATCTTTAATAGTAAACAACAAAAGAAAATAGATAAATGAATTCTACATTTAGTCAAGAAATAGAAGTAAGATCATTAAAAAATTTCATAGGAATGATTTTCTAAGCCTGAACAGAAGAACTATTTGTATTAAAGCTCATAATAAGTTGACAGATTCTATTGTAATGTATTAAAGTTAAAACTCATACATAAATTATTTAAGTCAATTTAGATAAATAAACTACTCAAGGTAAATGACTCATCCTGAGTGAATATATTAAAGTCTTCTATTATAGGTTGAATAAAATTAGTGAATCGTCAGCTTTAGAAGCCTTAAATGTCAACTTCTAAAGATTTTCCTTAACTTAAGGTTGAGTTAGAATTGGTAGAATTATCAAATAATGAGTGAATTGATATTCTGATTTATTAAATGAGGCGGTTTAATTTAAATTAAAGGAAATGTTAAGCATATAGCAACACATACCTGCTCATGTAAGATACAATCAGCAAAAGGAAATCGACGAGGAGAACAGCAACCTTGTTGAAGACAATCTCTTCAAACCTACGTCCCAGAAGGTCACTAACACAACTACATAAAGAAGTAATGTAGTCATTACTACCTCTGCCACCAAGCAAGATAGACTCGAATGATTTAAATGAGTCTACCAGGCCCTAAAAAATGTGTAATTTTAATTGATTTCGAACTCCAGGAAAGCTTCAAAGTCCTTCAACTCCAACTAGAGAACAACCATCTTCCCGTCTATTTCGATTCAACTCTCAAGAGTATCATATACGTTCTTGAATTACCCATTTACATCATTGCCTTCTCTCACATCTCAGATATAGCCTATATCTTGGAGGAGTCTATAGTTTAGCAGGTACTTGGTATATAATCTGAGTATATCTCTGCTAGAAATTTAAATATCCTCACTTGATTTTATCTCTGTTAGATAATGATTTAATTTTTTTATTTAAGCAGATTTATGCACTCCTCAATATCTATATTTGATTTGAATTTTTTATAGCTGATGATTCTCTAATTGTATTAAATCTATAAATGGTCTCTAATAATAAATTATATTATAAATAGCAGTCATATAATTAATGATAAAAACTTTACATTGTATTTGTATTTCACGATAACAACATCAATGATAAGCATGAAATCAAATTTCAAGAGAAATAAAAAGAATAAATATACTCATATTATAATTTTAGTTTAGCGCTGATTTGAGTCTTAAAGGGAGCTGTTTGGGACACCTAAATCATTTGGAGCTTTCGATTTCAGGATAAAAATTGCTATTACTAAAATACAACCTTGTTGTGTACAACCTACGATGAGAATTTATAGATAAGATAAATTTAATAACTGGCGTGACAATTCTTTAAAAGAGTCAGAGAGAAATGAGTTGCACGAGGAGAATCTTAAAATTCTATGTTGAGCATTTATGAAAATAGAACAAAAAACAACTAATATAGCGAAGTGTTAGGAAATATCAGCCAGGACCTAAAAGCAAGAAATATGTAAATTATTCAGCTTAAATCTTAAATTTCTTTATTCTATCAATGTTGTAATTATAAAATTTTGAAGGTGATGACTATAGCTCCGATTAATCTTATATTGTTTCTAAATATAACTTTAGATATATTGCAGGATTAAGATCTCTCGATTAACCATGTTGAATTCGTATTAAAATTTTACTAAATTAATTATCTTTTCGTAATTTAACATAACAAACTATAATTTTTATATCTTCACTTATTCATGCCTAATCATCAAATCTACCTATCTGAGGAGAGCAATTATTCTTTCTTGCAAATATTTCTAATATCAATGCATCTTTAACAAATTTGTTGATAAAGTCATATAATTAATTTGTTTTTTCAGAATGTTTTCCTGATGAAGTTAGAATGATGTTTTAAGCTTTCATTTTTATTATAAAGTCCTTTCATTTTCCCTTTCATACTTATTATAAATGATTCATTGCTGTGTGAGACATAGGTTCCTAAACTATGAGATAATTTTAATTTGCTTGTTAATTTGATCCATTCTAATTAGTCAACTTCCTCATACTCATGTGTTCTTAAAAATTCTCATACTACTTCTCTTTTTTAATTTACAATCCAAAGAATCAGAGACCCCTTTTTTTAACTAATTTTAAAGGCAATTTCATAATTTAATAATCAGAGAGAGTCTTTTAAGTAAAAATTCTGGTGATGTGCCAAGGAGGATCAATTATTAAAACATCGTAAAACCTATTCATTCTTGATTGATATAATCATTAATTTCTTACCACTTTAGATAATGTCTGACATCACCAATAAAAACTTGAGGCTCTTTTAATAACCTAACTTTAAATTAATATAGTTTTTCTTTTACTGAAATGAGCTTGATAAACTTTTCTACTTTTAAAGTAACTACAGCTGGCCCATAGACGACCCCTTCTTCTATTTCTCTATTTCTTTATTTCAAATTTTTTAAAAAGTGGTTTGGAATTTGCATTTGATTTAGTGTTTCTTACAGGAATTGATTCGATCAAATTTAGGTTTGCATGTTTAGCATTGTGTTTTGAAATAGGATTACTCTTGTAATAATCTCAAAGCTCTTTTTCATGATAGTTGCTGTGTATGCATAGCAGCTTTGCTGATGCGAGCAGTAAAGCAAAATCAGCATTAGTTGGCAAGTAAGGTTTCTCTGCTTGTTTATATTCTCTCTTTCTCATAGTGTTTTAAGTTAATATTATTAACTAGTTCCTTATTCTATAACTTTTCAAATAATTAAATTGAAAGACCGTGGTAAAAAAATAAGAGATATAGTTATTGTGGCAAAAAAATAGGAGGTCAACTATAAATATTCCATAAATATCAAAAATAATTTATAGAATTCATGATATGGCGATTTTATAAAGAATATTAACATTCTCACAAAATAATAAAAAATTTCAATTATCATAAATGAAACTTATTCTCATAATAAGATTGCTCTAAAAACATTTTGATTAATTATTCAAAGTTATTAAAAATTCAAGGTTTTAATATATTTTTTAATTTTAAGGTATTTTGGTCGATACATCATAATTATCAAAGATAAAGCGACACTAAATATATTTTTAGAGGTTGTATAAATATATATTATTATCATAGTCAAATAATTAGGAGGATATATTTAAAGTATTAGAGAATTTGAAAAATCACAACTCTTGAATTAAATAATTTTATAAATAGTAAAATTATCCAAAGTGCAAGCAAGTTTTATTATCCGTTCAGCCCCGATTTTTGACTACTGGCTAGGAAGCCAGCTTTTCCAGTAGGTAGCCTCTGTTTTTTGTCTTATTACTGAACTCTAGAGAAGTAGCTTAAAATCCATCCATGATAGGCATGTTGCAGTCCATGAATTACCCTACAATTGTGGGATTTAATAAAGTAAAATTACTTTTTTTTAATTTTTGTCGCAACACTCGACCGAAAAGGAGCGCTTACAGTACCAAGTTTTAGCCCAGATGGCAATTGCTTCGTCATCGTTCGTTCAGGCCTTACAGAAGGAGACTGAAAAGTTTTTGAAAAATCGGGGCTGAACGGATAATATTTTTCAACTTTAGAAAAGAAGTTTTCCTTGAACTTTTTAATATAATGATGATAAAATATTTGTATTAAAAATAACTTTGAAAAGATAACTTGATATTTTTGCCAGAATCACACTAGCTCTTCATAAATATAGGCACTTTAAAAATATTTTTTTATGTTTAATTTGCATTTTGAGAGTCACCTTTAATAATAATGAGGAAAAATTAATTTTTATTTAAAAAAAAGATAAATTTTACAGATGAGCTATGGCTAACTATAATAAAAATGACACTAAAGGTTTCTATAAAAAAATCTTGAAAGTCAACGTAGCCTGACAAATATGTATAAAGTTTCGTAGAGAATTATACATAGAATCCTTAATATTCATGAGCCAACTATTATTTATAAAGTTCCAAAAATTATTATTATTCACTCTGTAGAAACAAAATATTTAATTAAGAATCCTTATGCAGAAAAAGCCTCTCGACATAGCTGAGCTCTCTTTTAAATTTAGTTCAAAGAAAAATATTGTGACTTACCTTAAATACGATAGTAATTTATGGAAAAATAATTAATTTTAGAGGGTCTTTTTTTCAGCAGATGATAAAATTACTCTAAGGATCTTAAAGGATTATATTGCAGGAAGAAAGCAACTGCTTATAATTTATGAAGTTATTCAGTTAAATGATCCTTACTTTGATGAGCTTTCAATAGGCAACGTTTTGAATAGGTCAAGTCAGATGAATAACTTCTTGGCTTCATGAACTTCTATGAGGATAATAAACAATATCCCGATAAATCTTACTTTTTTGGAATTATTGGAACTCTGCATCTTTAGTACCTTGAAAAAATAAATAAAGATGCTAATAAAAACAGAAACATTGAAAAAGGTGCAGATATCCTTCAATAAAAATATTTCATCAGAGATTATATTTTTGATCAACTAGTGGATGATCCTTTTATTTCAAGTAATTTTAATCTCTCGAGTCTCGAGGCAAGGCACTTCAGTTATTGAAGCAAGAAGATCAAAAGGAAGCAAACACAAAAAAATGAGCATGAAATCACTCAAACATTCAATAAATATTAAAAACAGTAAAAATAGATATAGGGTGCCTCTAGTACACATTCTGAGTATGAAGAGTTCAAGGAATCAGCTTCCAAGATGAGTCCGAGAGACTATGAGATGAAGTATGGAGATTGAGTAATTAATTAAAGTTTGTCAATATTTTTTAAGAGAATCAATCAATCATATTTTTGAAAATTAATAAATATCTCTAAATTGTTTTGCGAACTAGAGTCTCCTCCATAGATTGGATTATGTCAACAATAATATTTTTATGAGGGTGATTGTTTGTTTAAAATCTCTTGCCAAGTACTTGTTTTTTATACCTTTATTTTATATGAGCAAATACTTCTTCTATACAATGAAATTGAGAAGATTAAGGAGCATTATAAATTATATTTAATCCTTATTTATCTATGGCATTTCATATAATTTTGTTGTGATGAGCTCTCAGATTATCGCAAAATATAATTTTATCAGAAATGCCAAGTTTTTTTTAAGTTTCTTAATGAATTCAAGAATATCATGGATACTTATTAAGTTCTATCTTTTTTTTGAAATGAATGATTCCTTTTTACTTACTAATAGCTAATATAGCAGCTAAAGTTTAAATTTTAGTTTCTTCTTTTCTGATTATGAAATTGTGATGTTTATAAACCTATTTTCTCTATCTTCTGATATTTTTAATTTAAGTCTCTTTGAAGTTGTATCTGCTCTTCATTATTTTATACTTGCTACTATGTCACATGTAAGCAAATTTGAAATGAGCTGGAGTAACTTATTTGTTTAGATTTTATAATTAAATGAAAATCAACATATCATTTGCAAGTTCAATGAAAAGTAATATAAATAACTATATCGCAATGCAAAAAGGATAATCCATAGTGTAACAGAAATTATTGGTGTAGATTATTAAAGAGAAGGCAGATAAAAGATTCAAAGCAAAATATCAAATTCATTAAGTAAGCTTCAATGTAATATTTATTGATTCAGCAAGGGATAAAAAGAAGAACAGAGATTGAAAACAAATATAAATTATTAAAAATAGGAACAGAAGCTGATAAACATGAAGGAATAAATAATAAAGGAAGTATTTGCGAAAAGAAGTAAGGAGCAAACGAAATTGGAAGCAAAGTATATCTAATAACAAAAAATTAAAAGGAGATTTTAGAAGAATTATTAAAAGGAAAAATGAAGGCTATGAAACGATGGAGCTCAGAGATTTTTCATTAAGAAAGGGCATTGCCATTAATCAATGCAAATTATATTTGCATTTGATAAGTAAGACAATAAAGAGTAGTAAGAAGAGGAGTAGGAGGAAGATGTGGATGAGATCAAGGACCAGAGAAAGATATAGATATAAAGGAAGACTTTGAAGAAGTCATGGAGAAAAAACTTAGAGAAGGACGTAAATAAAGAGATGGATTTTATGAGAAAGATCTTGAGGAAGATGTAAGTGATGAGTAAGAGGAGGAGGAAATAGTGTTTTATTTCAGAGTATGTAGAATAAGAGGAGTATTATGCAGAAGAGATTTAAGAAGATGGAGGATAAGAAGAAATAGATTGAAGAGAATGAAGAGCTAACGTAGAACCCTGAGAAAGGCGTAGAAAAGTTGTAACCTCATACTTTTTATCACCTTCAATTTCTTTTTATTCCTATATTCATATTCTATTCATCTCCAAATCCTAGATTTAGTGAATTTTTATTCATAAGTAAAGAATATATAGAATAGATCCAAATAGGTGATTGTATGTTGGTGATTTATCTAATTCAAGAGCGTTAGCTTTAATAAGAGCGCTTTTAATATTTATGAAATATTCAAATGTAATTGATGGACGAATGATGGTTTACGATTAAATGCTTCACCTTCTCCACTGCTCTTCACTTTACTCTTCCTCCCCTCTCACCTCTGCACCTAACTCCAGTTGTACCTCTCCCACTCCTCACCTCCTCCTCCCTCCTCCTTAGCGGTTCGACCCTCTCACTGACCTCAGAGGAGGTCTTCTTTACTTTTCCAAAGGTGAGAGCAATAAAAAGTCGAGGAAGTTTGAGCCTCTGGCTCTTAGCTAAGGAGGAGGGAGGAGGAGGTGAGGAGTGGGAGAGGTACAACTGGAGTTAGGTGCAGAGGTGAGAGGGGAGGAAGAGTAAAGTGAGAGCAGTGGAGAAGGTGAAGCCATTTAATCGTAAACCATCATTCGTCCATCAATTACATTTGAATATTTCATAAATATTAAAAGCGCTATTATTAACCTCTTTAAAGGAGAATACCCTAAACTACAGAGTAACGCTCTTGAATTAGATAAATCATCTATTTGGATATATTCTAATAATATATTTTATCTATACTTAAAACATATACCAAAGCATTAATTATAGTCACCTCTGAGCCTCAGAACATCCTTAATATTACTCATTCACTCCTAGAACTAAGTTTAGTGAATCTTGATTGTGCTCACAGACATAGGCTACTTAAAACCTAATAGCTCTTCACTTGCCCAATATACCCTGGAACTATCTAATGTTAAAGGAGTGGCCAAGAATGTCTTCCTCATTTTAGCATATTGAAACTGTCCTCATCGTAGACTTTGTTTCTATAGACTACTTTTCTTTTGATCTCTTTTCACTATTACAATAGGCCTTTGTATCTCGTTCTCCTTGCCCGACTCTCCAATATAGTGCGGGCTTGGGTGCTCCCTTTATTTATAATTTTAAGTTTATTATTTTTTTGCTTGAGATATTGTACATATAGCATTGATTTTTAAAATTTACATAATTGATCAACTTGTAACTGAAATTCGTTTGAATTATGGGGACTCAATTGGAGAAGGTCAATTAAAGTGGCTGTTTTTATTTAAATTTTAAGTTACCAGAAGAGAGTAAATTAATTATTAATTATTAAATTATTCTCATTCAATCATTAAAGTCGCAAGCATTTAATTTTGCTTTAAACTTCACGACTACATCTCAGGTAAGATTACGGCTTTATATTTATTAAGTCCCAGGTATTTTCTGCTCTCGTGCAGTTTTTCTTGTTTCATGTCCTCCATCCATCTTGCCAGTATCTGTTGCATAATTGTGGGGCCTTCCCTTTCTGGGTCCCTCAGTTTATCGGCCTCTGCCAGTATTTCTCCCAGTCTCGGTGTTTGCCAGATGAGGTTTTCTCTT